>PVHP010001253.1:30221-110837 GCA_004024765.1 Zapus hudsonius | reverse complement strand
GTTGGACAAGGAAATAGTCCCAGAGAGATAAAATGATTACTTAGACATTTGCAGAATCCAGACCCAAGCTCCTGTTCTTAACTCCAAATCTGGTAATGCCTTATACTAGATAGTGTCTTTGCTCAAGCCCACAATATAATTTATTTATGTTGATAACAGATAAAGCAAAGGTGGAAATAACAAGATGATAAAACTCTTTCAACATCCAGAGTCTTGGAAGATCTTTAACAGGTCAGCAGCTTTAAGGCAGACATGTCTACAGCTGATTGGGATCATTTTAATTTTTTTTTTTTTTTGGTTTTTTGATGTAGGGTCTTGCTCTAGTCCAGGCTGACCTGGAATTCACTATGTAGTCTCAGTGTGGCCTTGAACTCATGGCGATCCTCCTACCTCTGCCTCCGGAGTGCTGGGATTAAAGGTGTGCGCCACCACGCCCCGCTGGGATAATTTTAGTTTTTAACCACATTGGGCCCCTGATATGAATAAGTTACTTTTGGAAAAGGAATTGGGGTGTGTTTTTGCAGGGTCAAACTACACACAAATGCTTCCCTGAGTCTACCCATAGTATTAGGTCTAGGTGGGTGGCCCTTTTCTACCCCTCCTCCCAGCCACCAGATTCCTCCAGCCCCGAACAGAGGAAATTTGATGTCCCCCCTCCTCACTGCACACACCCCCCATCTGCACACACAGGGAACATTGGATGATGTTTAGAAGTATTTTTGGTTGTCACAACTGTAGGGAAGCTTCTACCAGTAGCTGGTTGGTGGGGACCAAAGATGCTGCTGAACATGCTGCAGTGTCCCCACAACAAACGTCACCTGACCAGAAGGACAGAAATGCCCAGGTTGGGAAGCCCAGGTCTAGTGAATTCTATTAAACAAATGCACACTTGAAATTGCTTAGGATTAAATTGACCTGGGAGACGAAGGCAAAGTAATGATATTGAAAGTATTCTTCAGAGAGTGAACTGCTGATCCACCGATGTTTATTTATTAATAAGCTAGATCTGTCTCTTTTCCAATTATGATTTTTGGTTTGCCATAAATGTATACATAAGGGAGTTAAAGTGAAGATTTTCAGCCAGGTGTTGTGGTGATTCCTAGCAGTTGGGAGGCTAAGGGAGGATCAGGAGTTCAAGGTCATCCTTAGCCATATAGCAAGTTTGAGGCCAGGCATGGCTACTTGATACTGTCTCACACCTTTAATCCCTGTGCTTGGAAGGCAGAGGGAGGAGGATTGCTGAGTTTGAGGCCACCCTGAGACTACATAGTGAATTCCAGGTCAGCCTGGGATACAGCAAGACCTTACCTCAAAAAACCCAAAAACAAACAACCCCCCAAACTAAACCAGGAAACAAACAAACAAAGTGAAGATTTTTTAAAAAGATCAGAAACCACGAGACAGAGAGAGAACACAACATACATCCCTCCAACCTTCTCAGTCTCTGGGGTTTTCTGTCATAATTCTTTACAAATCACATGGTTGTGCTTCCTCTACTTATGGTTTTCAGTTATTCCAGCCCAGTAAGAATTAAAAGAACACGGCTCAATTGGAAGAGTGCTTACCTAGCATGAGTGAAACCTTGAGTCAATCCCCAGCACCTCACATTAAAACAGTAACAGAAGCCAGGCGTAGTGGCGCACGCACCCGCACTCGGGAGGCAAGGTAGGAGGATTGCCGTTGAGTTCAAGGCCACTCTGAGACTACATAGTGAATTCCAGGTCAGCCTGGACTAGAGTGAGACCCTACCTCGAAAAAACCAACCCCCCCCCCAAAAAAAAAAAAAAAACAATAACAGAGCTGAAGAGATGGCTTAGCCGTTAAGGCATTTGCCTGCAACGCAGAAGGACTCGAGTTCGATTCCCCAGTGCCCATATAAAGACAGATGCACAAGAAGGCACATGCATCTGGAGTTCACTTGCAGTGGCTGGAAGCCCTGGAGTGCCCATTCTCTCTGCACTAGGGAGATGAAGGCAGGAGGATCAGTATTCAAGGTCATCCTTGGCTACACATTAAGTTTGAGACCAGTCTATACTAAATGAGGCTATCAGTGGTTAAAGGCTCTTGCTAGCAGCCTGCCAGCCCAGGTTCAAAGTGGCTCAGGCATCTGGCATTTGTTTGCAGTGGCACGAGACCCTGTTGCTCTCTCCTCCCCACATATATGTGCATGCAAAATAAACAAAACAAATTGGAAAAGACCTGATGAGTCTCAACAGCTACCTCCTGCCTCAGTGATAAGCAGGACTCTCAGGTTTTCCCATAGATTTCATATCTTTAAAAAGAATATTTTATTTATTTGCAAGGAGAAGAGAAGAGAGAGACAGAGAATGAGCACACCCGGGCCTGTAGCTGCTGCAAAGAAACTCTAGAGGCATGTGCCACTTTGTGCATTTGGCTTTAGCTGGGTACTGGGAAATTGAACCCAGGTCGTTAGGCTTTGCAGACAAGCACCTTAACTGCCAAGCCATCTCTCCAGCCCCTTCATTTTTTTTTAAAATGTCAATCAAAAGATGTGAAATCTGGGCTAGAGAGATGGCTCCAGTGGTTAAGGCATTTGTCTGCAAAGCCGAATGACCTGGGGTCAATTCCCCAGTACCCAGTTAAAGCCAGATCCACAGAGTAGCACATGTATCTGGAGTTCCTTTGCAGTGGCTACAGGCTTGGTACGCTCATTCTTTCTCTGCTTGCAAATAAAATTTAAAAAAAAAATTTAAAAAAAGAATGGAGTTGCTTTTCACCTGGAGCCAGAAAAAGGGATAGTGAATGGGTGAGAGGGAGGGGGCCCGAGCTGGAGGAGACCACTGCCAATTAGCCCATTGGGGGAGGGTGTTATTACTGTTTGAAATACTGCCAAGTTCTAGAACATTAGACACAAGTATGTAAACACAGATACCATGAGTGTGTGCTGTGATACTACAGAACTATGAAGAGAAAATCTAGAAGAAACTTTTTAAAACTTTTTATTGACAGCTTTTGTACTTACAATAAACCATGACAATTCCCTCCCCATCCCACTTCCCCCCTCAAGTCCACCCTCCATCATATCTCCTCCCCCACTCAATTAGTCTCTATTTTGTTTTGATATCTTTTTTTATTGTCCATAATGAGTTACAACATTTAGTGGGCAAACAATGAGTTGTTATCCCCTTGATATCATCTTTTCCTCCTATTATGAAGGTCTTGTGTAGGTAGAGTCAGGCACTGCGAAGTTATGATTATCAAGACCATGCTGTGTCTGGAAGATTGCATTGTAAGCAGTCCTACCTTTCCTTTGGCTCTTACAATCTTTCTGTCACTTCTTCCGAAATGGACCCTGAGCCGGAAGGTATGATAAAGATGTCTCACTGCTGAATGCTTCACTGTCACTTCTTAGCATTCTGGTGCCTTTTGAGTCATCCTGGTGGTCACTTTAGCCAAAAGTGAGAGTAGCATTAATATAAAACACTAGAAAAAAATGCTTATAAGGCAGTTTGATGGGCATTTAGCCAGGCAACAGCAGGCATTACTCCCCTAGGGCCCATGACCTCCCCCACCAAAGGCTTTTGGCTAGATCTTCAGTACCAGGCTTGTATTCCCTCCTGTGAAGCAGGTCTCCAGTCCAAGTAGAGAGTGGTTAGTTTCCCCCATAACAGACATGTCACTATTGTACCAGTTGGCACATTTGGCCTGGCTGGCCAATCTTAAGGCTTGCAAGGTTCACTGCTGTTTACCACCGTTGACTTCTCTCTCCCGTAGAGCTGCATGCAGCATTAGTTTTTTCCAGCTTTCTGTCAGCTGGTTAACAGGGAGGAAGTTTCCAGCTCAGCTCCAGCTTGACTTCCCAGTGACCTGCACCCAAGCCTGTGGGGTCTTCAGCAATAGGATCTCACCATCTCATTCTGGTGGGCAACCAAGAGCCTTGGCAATGGCCTGTGATGTTTTGGGGGTCTCAGGAACCTTCCTGGCCAACAACTCACTGTCACTGAAATTTTTCTAGTAACAATCTGTGGTTTCTGGGTGTGCCATTATCCAAAGAAGTAGGTTTCCATATAGAAGAAACTTCTTTATTCATTCTCTATTATTGTATAAAATGCCTCTAGTACTCATAATTGTACCTGTTTTTTCCTGTAATTACAATCTCTCTGATACATATACACAATATGCATTATGTGTTTTCCCATAAAAGTTTAGTTCTATCTCTTAGTTTATATACAATTTAAAAATGACTATGACAAAGTAAATCAGAAAAGTTTAAAAAACATAAAAATACAAGGAGCCTAGCTGGGTGTGGTAGAGCATGTCAGCACTTGGAAGATGGAGGTAGGAGGATCAGGAGTTCAAGGCCATCCTCAGCTATATAACAGCAAGTTTAAGCCAGCCTAGGTTATGTGAGACCCTTTCTAAAAACAAAACACACAAAAAAAGAAAATTTTAATATTTTTTTAAATTTTGGAGTTTGGTTGATCTCTTGAAGCATTGAAAAGACAGGAACATATAGATAGGAAAACACTGATTTGTGCAGATTCAAAACTGAAAATCTGATATTTAATAACATTCAAAAAAATTTTTTTAAGTCCCTCTAGCCCAGGCTAACCTGGAATTCACTATGTAGTCTCAGAGTGGCCTTGAACTCACAGCAATCCTCTTACCTCTGCTTCCCCAGTGCTGGGATTAAAGGCCTGTGCAACCACACCTAACTCTACAGGGTTTTGATGGCAAAGATTTATTTACTTATTATTTTTCATTATGAGAAACCCAAATCCTAAGTGTTTTGCCTAGGGCTCCTTCCCAGCCAGTGTGTACCTACCAACTCTCCCATGTCAGGTACACAAAGGTGTTCAAAGGTGAAGAGTGCCCCCCTAAAATTTATCTCATTCTCAACAGTCATCTTGAGACACCCTGAGGCTGACTGGCCACATGTGCACTGTCAAGGTCATGGGACACCACCTGTTCCCCTCCAGTTGTGTGAATTTGCACAGGAAATGATCATTCTGTAGCCTAATGTGCCAAGTCCAAGCTGGCCTGGAACTCAGGATCCTCTTGCTCCAGAGTAGCTGAAGGTACTTTACTAAAGGGCTTGACTGCATCTTTCCAAGAGTTCCACAACACTTGTGTAGTGAATTGGTACTGGGATTGAACCCAGCACCTCAAGCCTACTTAGTATGTAATCTACTACTGAACACCCGCCCCCTGCCCTATACTCACACCCAGCTACCCCCCCAGACCTGACACCAGCATTTCATAAATACAGTCCAGCTGAGGCTGTGACATGAAGAACCTGCTAGAACTTCTTCAGCTGAAGAAAAGGGACACTTCTTAGGTTTGCATGTAGGCCTCCAGGACCCTACTGCACTTTACCCTTTTAGATTCAGGAGTGAGCCAATCCTTACCAAAGCCTACCAAAGAACCACAAGCTAGAATATTCTAGAATGTTACAAGAATGTTAGACATTATACAGTTAAAATATCTCAGGAAGGGCTGGAGAGATGGCTAAGCGGTTAAGGCACTTTCCTGAAAAGCCTAAAGACGTGGGTTTGATTCCCCAGTACCCACATAAAGCCAAAGAGGCATGTTCCGGAGTTTGTTTGCAGTGGCTAGAGGATCTGGCACACCCATTCACTGTCTTTCTTCTCTTCTTGTTTGCAAATAAATAAAATAATAAAAAAATTTTCAGGAGGCTAAGGCAGGATTGTTATGAGTTTGAGGCCAGCCTGGGCTAGTGTGAGACCCTGTTTCAAAAACAACTGTAGCCACAAATCCAAAACCAAAAAACAAACAAAATTTCAAGTGTAACTATCTGGAATATGACCTTTATAATATGTTCTTTGATTACCACACTCTCTGCTATTTTAGCCCTTTTTAGAAGGGATGGGCAAATGACAGCCCCTGGGCCCCACCCTGTCCAGCACCTGATTTGTGAAGCTCCTCAAAAAGCTAAAAAAAAATTTTTTAAAGCATTGTTTAGAGTTGGAAAAAAATCAAGAGTATACAAATAATACATGAAAAGAACATGAAATTCAAATGTCACTGTCCACAAATAAAAATTTTATTGGAACACACTCAGGCACATTTGTTTACATGTTGTCTACAGAGGCTTTTGTTACAAGAGCAGAGTTGAGAAGTTGTGATAGACCCTATGATCTACAAAGCGTAAGATATTTAGAATCCAGGCTTTTACTGAAAAGTTTGCAGATCTGCTCTATAGCTTTTACATATTCATGCACAATTTGAGCATGACTTTTTTCTATGACATTCTGAAAAAAAATTAACTTTTTTCTAGAAAGAAGACTAAGGCAGTCTTACTCTGAAAAAAAAATGTTGACTGCCTGGGATAATAGGAAATGACACCATTGCATTATGGTTCCAGTGACCAGTTGATTCAACTTGTAAAGCCCCCTCCCCATCTTAAATACATCAGTTACCTCTGAGTTGATAAAGCTAGGTCTTACCACCCAACTTGTCCTTCTGTTGAATTATGGCTTTAGTTTCTGTCCTAGTCAGCCACACGCCACTGGGATGAATCTCCAAACCAGGCACCATTTGGGGAGGAAAATATTTATTGAACAGATCTAGGGGAAGTTTAGGAAAAAGGCTAGCCCCCTTTCACAAAAGCTGGCCCCCTTTCACAGAAGCAAGCAGAGACAGAAGCCCACCACCAGCACCACAAGCAAGCACACTCCAAACTCATTAACAAGAGAAACTCCAGGCTTGAACTCAGACTGCTTTTTGCATATGTATAGCTAGAATTCCAGACCCACCCCTTTACCTTAGGGCTGAACCCTAGGATCTGGCAAAGGTGACACACTTCCTCTAGCCAGAACTGGCTGGAGACAATTTACAATTTTAATAAACCCTTAATTCTTTTGGGGGACATTATTCAAACTACCAGTTTCACAACATTGTGAGTTCATCCAGGCTTTTTGAGTCATTTATAGGGATTTTCATTTTTTACTCTCGAAAGCTTTTACATTTTCTGCTGTGAATTTTTAACATAAAGCTCAAAACTACACATATAAAGTCCGCATTTTTAAAATATCAGAATTAAAATGTTTTGAGAAGCTGAACTTAATTTTTGTAGGTCACAGAAGAAAATACCTTCATATCCAATGATCTCAAAGCCCTTCTGGTGAACACACATAACCACTTAAAGAATGTGTACTTACTTTTAAAAATTATTTCTTGGAGAAGATTCTATTTAATGGGGTTAGCTATGAGTAGTAACAAGTCTGAGGCCATGCCTGATTCTGCCAATAACTCACTTTGACTTGGGCAACTAGACTTCATGCCTATGGGAGTCGCATGGCTTAATCAATGCCTGGAAAACGCCTTGTGGCAGATGCTCCAAAAGTGCTGATCCTTAAAAACAAAAACCACCCCCAGCCCCCACATGAATTCAGTTGAGGTTGGGGCGTATTGTCATTTAACAGAAGAAGGCCAACAACACTGTTCAGTCCAGCATACAGCACAGAACAGCTATCACTGTCCAGATGGGATTTTCTTTTTCTTTTTTAGATCTAGGACTTTCGACTTTTCTTCTTTATTGTGGCTGGGATTTACATTAGTATCCAGGAATAATACACCCGTACAGAAACGTTAAGCTTTAAGTTGCAAACTATCGATCTAAAAAAAAAAAAAAAAAAAGGCCCTCCTCCGCCCCGCCAAGAAATCTCTCGGAGCAAGAATTCTTCTGATGTTTTTTTTCCCCTCCCTCCCTGCCTGCAGTGCTCCATGTTACAGTCCTCGGAGGTGGACTAGGCATAAAATACTTTCACTAATAAAACATGACAAGCCGCCGGGTGGTACGTGGCCGGTTCCCAGGGATAGCCCAGCCACACAAAGCGGCAAAGTCCGTGCCATCATCCCCCCCAGAACAAAAGAACTTAGGAAGAAGGCTGATCCTAATAACCCCCGGGGCTCGGGGAAGGTGAGCCGGCCGGCCACGGGCCGCCCTCCCCGGGGAGCCGGGAGCCGGTGCGGCGGCGGCTGCGGTCGGGGAGCCGCCGGGGGAGGGGCGGGACGGCATGTTGCATCTTTCTCCTGTTGCCTGGCCCGCGCGCCCCCACGGCGGGGCTCCCGCTCGCCCGCCTCTGCGGCGGCGGCGGCACCGGACGACTCGGGGCCGCTCGCAGCCCCGGTGCAGCGGCGGGAGGGGAGCCGCAGCGCGGCCGGGATGGCGGCGGCGGCCCTGGAGTTGGCGTGCGTCCGCGCCGGGCTCCATCACGGCCGCGGCGCTGGAGTTTGGCTGCCGCTGCCCTACTTCACTCGAGTTTAGTTTCACTCACTTTACATCCGGGTTTTTTCCCTAGGCAATGGGCGCCGCAGCACACCCCGTTCCTTAGGCAAAGGGAAATAAATTCGCCGCACCGACACGTCAAGTAGTCCGCCCGCCCGAGCGCCGCCGCGGGCCCCCCGACGCCCACCCCGCACCCCGAGGGGTCCCCACGCGCTTCCCGGGAGCCTCGCGAACACGCGCGGGAGGCCCCGGTCCGGCCTCCGTCCCCGTCCCCGCCGCCTCGGCCCCGGTCCCCCTCGCCCGGCTCTCGGAGCGCCGGGGACGCGCGCGGCGTGGACGCGCGCGCGCGGCGGGCTCCCGCGCCGCCGACGGTGTCTGGGCCTGGGCCTGGGCGGAGGGATCCCCGGGCCGAGGCGGCGGAGGTGCTGCGGCCCGGGGCCGGGTGGTGAATGGGCTGGAGGTGCTCGCCGCCGCCGCCGCGAGGAGGAGGAGCGGGAGGAGCAGGAGGATGGAGAGTTGGGCTTGTTTGTCCCCCACAGTTTCTCTCCTGCTGCTCTGATTCCTCCCCCATCCCGGCCCGGGGCCCGAGTGAGCTGCTCCCGGAGGAGGAGGGGGCGCCCGGTCCTCCCCCCCACCCCACCCCCTGCCTGGGGGAGAGGAGGAAAGAAACAGCCCAGAGAGAGAGAGAGGGAGAGGGAGAGGAGGAGGAGGAGGAGGGACAGGGACAGCCTACCATCTTAACACACGAGTATCTAAAAGTGCGAGAGGCCCGAGCAGCAGCAGCAGAGCCGCCCGCTCCCCTCCTCCCTCCCCATGAAGAAGAGTTCCTCCTCCTCCTCCTCCTCCTCCCGCTTCTCCCGCTCGGAGTTCCTGCCTCCAGCTGCCAGGGGGGACAGCCAGCCAGCGGCAGGAGGGTGCAGTATCCCAGCTTTTCCATTCTCTCTCTCACTCTCCCTGCCTCCCCTTCCCCCTCTCTCTCTCCCCTCTCTCTCTCCCTGTCTCGTCTCGGGAGGAACCGGGGCTGCCTGCCTGCTTGCCTGGAGTTTGTTGGGGGGGGAGAGGGGGAGGGGAGGGGTGTGTGGGAGGGAGGAGGGACCCCTCCGTCAACTTGAGATTTGAGCCCTAACTTCCCCTTCGGGGCGCCCCCCCGCGTGCCCTTCCCAGTCCTCTCCCCCCCTACACACACCCCGAAAAAAAGAGGAAAAAGACAATGGGAAAGCCGGTCTCCCCTCTGCCCTCCGCCCCTCCCCGGGAGAGATGGGAAGTAAGTTTACGAGGCGCCGGCCGAGCCGCCCTCCCTCCCGCCCGTCCTCCCTCGGCGGGAGCGGGGTGCGGGCCGGGCCGGAGGGAGCGGGGCACCGGGGCGGCGGGCGGGCGGGGCGTCCCGGGCCGGCGGGGGGGAGGGGGCGCGCGGCTCCCCCCGCCTCCAGCCTCGCCCCGCCCCCACCCGGGATGCTGCGGGGGGAAGTTTTCATGATGGTTATTTATTTAATTAAAAATTTTTATTTATTTATTTATTTTTGGGAAAACCATCTTGTTTGGTGACTATGGGATGTGGTTTAAAAAAAAAAAAGCAGCTGCGGCTGCTGACGCTGCGGGGCCGAGTGTGAGCGAGCGAGTGTGAGCGAGCGGAGTGTCGGTGCATCTGTCCTGGGTGGCCGCGGAGCAGCGGCGGGGACATGCCGCTGGTCCTCCTCCTCCTCCTGCTCCTGCAACTTGGGATCCCCGGGTCGGCCGGCCGGGACCCCGCGCGCCGCCCGCCCGCCGCCCGCAGCCGCCCCTCCCCCGCGGCCCGCCGGGAGGGGGAGGGGCGCGGAGTGGGACTCTTTCCGCCGGTCCAGCGCCGGCGAGCACGCACTTCCAACACTTCTCGTCATCCTCCCGCTCCCCGCCCCGCAGCCCGGCTCTTTATTCCAGCGAGCGCCGGGGCCGCGGGCCACGGCGGGCAGCTAGCCGGGAGCACCCCGGCACCCGCGCTGCAACTTTGTCCGCTGCGGCTCGCAGCCCGGGAGGAGCCCCCACGCCGCCCGTGGGGTGCGGATGGAGGCGCCCCGACTGGTTCCTAAGTAGTTGAGTTGTGGAGAGGAGGGGACGACTGCTGATGGTAGGCAGGTTTTGTTTTCATTGGTGAATCGGGTGTCATCAGAGCCCGGTCCTAGGGTGAAATATTCTTTGTTTAGGTCTTGGAAGTGGAGGATCTCACTCTGCACGTCCACACTGTGTGGCTGTGACAGGGTGTCTCTGGGACTGGGGGGGGGTGGGTTTTTTTTTTCTTTTTTAGAATTTGAAATGAAGGGTCGAGCAAGTGGGCCTCAGTCAGCCCTGGCCTTGACAGTGAACTTTGTAGCAGTGTGTTGGATTTCCAAGGTTGCCCCACAGCTGGGGTCCCAGTCGTGCATTCCTTTTTTTTTTTTTTTTTCCTGGTAGGTGTCAAGAATGGAGATGCTTGAGCTGAGCAAGTTGGACGGGGAGGAGCATTTAATAATAATTGATAGCTGAATATTAGAATCAGATTCACTTGGGCTGATTAAAGTTATTTTTTTTTTAAAAAAAACAGTTAGTTGTGCACTCTAGGAAGAAATCTTTATAGATAGGCACCGTTTCTTTATAGGGGTTCTTTGGGACGCGGAGCTGGGGTGTCACCTTTTAAAGAAGATCCTCTTCTACGTCTTGAGCTTTATTGGGGCCTGGTAAGAGGCTGGCATTGAGGCTGAGGAGTGGAAGCCTACTTCTCAGTGTTGATGTTGTTTGTTTACATTCATGTTCCCTCATGTTTGAGCCGTGGAAATAAATAGGTCAGCATTTCTATTGGTTTTTGAAGGCTAGCCTCCTCCCCCCTTTTCAAAGTTTCACAATTTACTCGGTCTCCAGCCTTGTAGGGAGCCGTTTCTACATTTTTACTGGAAGTACTAGTATTCATTTTAATTTCGGTAAGTTCTTATTCTCTTCTGTCTTCACTTGTATAGAGAGACTGTTGTGAGCTTACTAAGGACCGTTTTAAAAATGTCTGAAGAATGCATTTTAAAATCTTAGGATATCTTTTGATAGCAAGGAGGAAATTTTTAGTTACACTCATGTTTATTAAAAAAAATCCTGTACTTAGCTCTAATGTATTTGTACAACTGTCAAGTAAGGAATGTAGTAATAGTGCAGAAAACTCCCCAAACACAAACATACTAAACAAACTCCAGGGGTTTTTCTTTACACCAGACTTTTGCTTTTGACTGGCATCTCTTGGCTGTCCATTATCAAGTCTTTTTTGCTTAAGTTCCTTTGAAGGCATTTTGGCTCAGTTTTTTTGGTATACACTGTCACAAGCTTTAAGGTTGTATTTTGGACTCAGGCAAGTCTTTAGGGAACAGGAATAATCCTAGATTTTTGGAAGACACCTACCCATGCTATATAAAAATTTGAATTGGTATAAGTAGGTTTGTTTTGAAGACACTATTTCCCTTAGTTTCGAAAGGTTCATCCTTTTCTTGCTCAACTATGTGGAAGGAGCTGCCTCAGACACTGCTCCTGTGTTTACACCAAGAACTCTGGTGCTATCTATCCATCCAGCAGGAGGTGCTACAGCAAGTTAAAGGTTGTTTTGTTTTTTTTAATTTTGAGGGGTTTTGCTACTTTTGTTGAAACTCTACTTCCGTTTAATTGAGCAACAGGATGAACACCTTAAAGTTCCAGGAAGATTTTGAGTAAGTCCACTCTAAAATACTATTATTAATTATATTTATTAGAGTTTTTTTGCTTTTTTAAAAACTGCCTAATTATATTATGCATAATATGTTGATTATTACCTGTGCTGGGGTTAGGAATAGAGTGCTGATAGACTAATTTTCCTTTGACGAGTTACTTTGGTATTGATGAGTGGGGTGTTATGTGCAGTTACAGCAAACAAAGATGGTATGCATACAGCGTTAAGTTTTGCTGCCCTGTCTATAACATTAATACAAACAATATAGAGTAGCTGAGATTTTGAAAAAAGGGATCTTTTAGAACTTTTTGTGTGTATGTCCCCTTGGACAAGGACAGTTACCGTCGTAGGCACTCAGTTTTGTAAGGACATGTGGTTGATGTGTTTAAGTTGGCCTTCAAAGTCTGAGAATTTTGAACTGTATGTAAAATTAAGTAGAGTGCTCCTGTATGTTCAGACCTTGGTCTGTAACCCTAGTATGTTTAGAGGTTTAGCAAGGTGGATCTTGAGTTCAAGGCCAACCTGGGCCACATTAGGAGACTCTTGTTTCAAGAAACAGAAAGAAAAATAAAAGTTACATCTGTGAGTATAGATCATTGCTAATATGTCCATTAGTAACACTTAACAATAACTGCGTAATGATGAGAGTAGTTGTCTTTAAAGTTTTCATAGCATCCATGATGCACAGGCCTTTGACATTTTAAAGTGAATTATCAGTGATGTATGCTATGGTCACTTGTAAAATTTTACATCGAAGTTTTGAAAACTTAGAAATGCATAAATTTGATGAACCTGTTTTCAGTTTTAGATATTTTTTTCCAGTAAGATAAAATTAAGTAATACATGTAAAAGTTATTTGTTAATTGCAGAAGTCATACAGATATTAAATTGTTGAGATAGATAAACAACACATGAACAGAGTTTCTACCTTAAAATGCTAATTCTCCATCATTTGGGAAATTAATGCATTAAAAGTGCATACTGGTTTTTAAATACTGCTCTGGTTACCACAAACTTTCTTTTTTCTTTCTTTCTCTCGAAGCTTTTGTTTAAAAAATGTTTCTGAGGCAGTTTTCCATAATTCAGAGAGTGATCATTTTTTCCTTATGAAGATTTTCTGAAACATATGTCTCCTATTACATTTTAATCCTTTCTCTACTGATGTGATAGTAGTTGGCTAGTGAATTTTCAAGTTTCTGGACTCTTGCAGACTCTTCTTACACAGAGTAACAGATGTCACTGCTGGTTTTGACAGTTTTGATTGACTATTCTAACTTCCTGAAAAATTCTTGCTGTCTGAAACTTACTTGTTTCAGAAGGATGTACCTTGGTATTTGTTAGTGTTAGCTACATGTGCATGTCATTTGACTTTTCCAATCTTAGAAGAATGCATGAGGAAACGACCACTTAGTTTTAGAGGCTTAAATATTTTTGTATAAAAACTGAAAAGTTTAGTCTTGTGGTTCTCTTCATAGACTGCTCACAAAATTGGAATAGTTTGAAAAATAAAATAGAACTAATTGGGAATTCTTGTGTTTAGGAGCATATCAAAAGGTAGTTCTGAATTATAGAAGTGATTGTGCTTTATGAAATAGCCCCAGTTAGGAAGTAAATATAGAAACTTCACTTCTGTGCAGAGTGAGAAAAACATTTAACTGTTTGGATAAAAATGAAAACTTTTAGGGTGATGTTAACTTTATGCCACAGGTGGAAAAAAAAGCCACTGAGGCTTTTTTTGTGATGAAATTTTGAAGTTAAAGTTACAGTAATGTGTTTTTAAATTTTGTAGCCTTAGTATTTTGTTGTGAAGGCTTTTGTATTTATTACTGTTCAAGAGGACAATAGAAGGCATTCAAGTTTTAGGTCTCCAACCTTTGCCAGAATTTCTTTGTATCTATAGTCCAGTCTGTGAAACATCTGAATTTTCAGATTATTTTGTGCGAGGAAACATTCATGATTTATGCTGATTTCTTGGGGTTTAATACATGGGCTTTTATGTGGGCCTAAGCCATCTTTAGAAGTAAAGCAACCAATGGATTTTGATTATATTAACTTTACTGGAGTGTTTTTTTTTTTTTTTTTTTTTTTTTTTTTTTTTTTTTTTTTTTTTTTTTTTTTTTTTTTTTTTTTTTTTTTTTTTTTTTTTTTTTTTTTTTTTTTGAGGTAGGGTCTCACTCTAGTCTAGGCTGACCTGGAATTCACTATGTAGTCTCAGGGTGGCCTTGAACTCACAGCGATCCTCCTACCTCTGCCTCCCGAGTGCTGGGATTAAAGGCATGTGCCACCACGCCCAGCGATATGGTTGATTATTAAAGAGCATAGTTTTCTTTGTATGTTTCCATGTATACATGCCCATATTGTTTTATCGGCTTTTATATAATTCTTATTTATATATTAAATCTTTGACTAGTTATCTCCTGTGAGAAGGTTGGAATAGACTTGTTTTTTTTAGATGATCTCATTTATATACACCAGCTGGTCTTGAACTTATGCACCCCTCCTGCTTCAGCCTTCTGAGTGCTGAGATTGCAGCACTGTGCCATGGTCACTTTCCTATTGCTTGTCTCACAGTTCAGTCTGATGGTGAGGCGGAGCTGAACTTTTCTCTTGGAGAGGCTGTCTGTTTGACTCAGTCATCCTTGGGCCTTTTTTTTCGGGGGGGGGGGGTGGTTTTGAGAGGGTTTTGAAGAAGAGTCTTGCTGTAGCCAAGGCTGACCTGGAATTCATTATGTAGTCACAGTGTGGTCTCACACTCACAGCGATCCTCCTACTTCTGCCTCCAGAGTGCTGGGATTAAAGGTGGGCTTCTGGGGGTTTTCCTGAAGCAACTGTCTTGCACCAAAGTCCTGTGGCATTTTCAGTACTCTTCCTCCCTGTGTAATGCTCTATAAGTTCCTCCCCTTCCCTCCCCCATTCCTTTTCATTGATAAAAAAGAGTTAGAGGCAGAGGTAGGAGGGTCACTGTGAGTTCTAGGCCAGTCTGGAACTACACAGAGTGAGTTCAAGGCCAGCCTGGGGTATAGTGAGACCCTACCTCGGAAAAAAAAAAAGGAATAAAAGAGTTAGTGAACAGTCTTAGGATATCCTTCTTTCCCATATCAGCCAAGGAAATGTTTTCTGCTTTTTAAGGTAGACAAGAAAGTGAAACAGTAATTTGGAGATAGGATGGGGATAGGGCTGAATAGGTTGATGATCTGGGCTTTATTTTGACTCAGTTTGTGGGGCTATGGAAAAAACATAACATAACTTAAACACAGAAGCCAAAAAGATGGGTTTTGTTTTATTGTTTTGGCTGCATTGAGAATACAAACTGTCAGTACTTGAGGAGAAGGTGCAGCAGAAAGGAATTGATTTTTTTTCTGCTGCAGATCCAAGTATTGTTAACCATGTGCATCTCTACAGCTACATACTTACAAATCAAGCAGTGGTTGATTGCTTTCACTCAATTAACAGAAGCCCGAACTGTTTTGTTTTTCCTTTTTAAAAAATTTAAGTAAGTACCCAAAAGTTCAGGGTAATGACAGTAATTTTCTGATAAAAGTGGATGATAGTAACCATGGCAACTGCTATCTCTGGCCGTATGGACAATATGTTGTATTGATGAAGCGTCATCCTTTAGTAGCCTGTCACTTTTGTGGTGAAATGCAGTAGCATGTGTTGCAGGTGATTTTTTAGCGGGATTGTGTTAAATCCGTGTGCCAGCTTATCTTTCCTCGTTAGGAATTTCTTGGACTGTATTTATTCCACAGCATGTTTGTGAAGGTGCAGTTGCCCGAAAATAACCCACCACCTGCGTTAGGCCTCCTGATGCAGATGCACTTGGTTCTTTCTCAGCCTCTGCCAGACCTTGCAGAAAATAGGGGTGTCTGCAGGAACCGCGTGCATGTAAAGGACAGTTCAGATTTACCAACTTCGGATCTGGACCCATTATTTATAGTCTAAAAAAATCTTTTGTGTTTTCAAAAGAGGTCAGTGAGTAAGTCAGTGAGTGACAGAACCGAACCTGTAGTTGGAAGATTTTTCTCTAAGAGTTCTTTCTAGAAATGTGTGTATGGAATTAGGGGTGAGGAGTGGAGGGTTAACTATTAAGGATTTGATAAGAGGGGATTTAATATTTTTGTGTTTTGTGAGGGTGCATGTGTATTAATGTAAAATATATATTTCTTACTGGGCAGTACTAGAGTGTGCAGAATATTTGCTTGGGAGAATTTTCTTCAAGAAAAATTATTTGTAAAAGTTATCTTGATGGGCTGGAGAGATGGCTCAGCAGTTAAGGCACTTGCCTCCAGTGCCTAAGGCCCAGGGTTCAATTCCCCAGTACCCACATATGCCAGACCCACAAGGTGGTGGCCCTGGTGCTCGTGCTCTCTCTCTGCTTGAAAATCAATAAATAAAATATTAAAAAAAAGTTATCTTGAATAACTGTTAAAGGCAACCTGATAAAACAATTAAAATGCTTTGGGGGGAGGGAAGATAAGATGTATTTAAATTGATCCAACCAAACTTATAAAAAATGTTTTAGAATTATATCTGTCTAATCAAATCTTTCTCTTTTTTTTTTTTTTGAGGGTAGGGTCTCGCTCTAGCCCAGGCTGACCTGGAATTCACTGTAGTCTCAGGCTGGCCTTCAACTCATGTCGATCCTCCTACCTCTGCCTCCCGAGTGCTGGGATTAAAGGTGTACGCCACCATGCCCTGCTTCTTTCTCTTTTTAAAGCATTTTATGCTTATCTTGTATAGGGTTTTTTCAAATGTGAAAATGTTAGTAGTAATCGCTACTTTTTCCTGTAAGTGCTAGAGGAACTGTGTGCCACAGTAGAGAACAATGAAGGTAGTTCCAATCTGACTAGACCCTGATATAAGATCTAGTCAAATTGTGCTAGATCAGACTGTCTTGAAACTTGTGTGATAAACTGGTTTACTTACTACAAGTCCCAGGGTGCATTGCAGGTTTTTCTTAACTTCGGATTAGAACATTGCATGCTGGGGCATGTAGTTGATTTAAGCAGCACGGTGACTTGTCTACTCCATTTTATACACAGCTTTCCAAGCTTCTAACTTTTTTTTGAAGTAAAGTTGGATTAATAATATGATTATTATGCTGCTTAAATTCTAAAGTGAGGCTTAATAAACAACCTAGTACTTTAGTTTTTCTTAGTGTTTTTTTTTTTATCAAGCCTCAATAAGATGTACTTGTAAAATAACATTCAGAACTTGGCATATAAATTGTAGGTAATTTCTATGTGTGGTGGAATAGGTCACTTTATAACTACAGTACCATTGATTGCTAGTGTGGGCATTGGAAGCCTTTTTATTGTCAGGTCCGATACATAGGCTCCCCCCCACACCTTTTTTTTTTCCTGTGGGAATCACTCTGTAGTTAAGGTGCTTAGAAGGAATATTTATTTATTTATTTATTTATTAGAGAGAACGGGTGTGGGCAGAGGGAGAGAGAAAGGAAGGGAAGGAGGGAGGCCAGGGCTTCTTTCTGTTGCAAAGGACCTCTAGAGGCGTGTGTGTATTATCACATCGTGTATCTGGCTTCATGTGGTGGGCACTGGGGAATTGAACCTGAGCCAGCAGGTTTTGTAAGCCAAGTGCCTTTAACTGTTGAGCCATCTCCCTAGCCCAAGGAATTAAAAAAATTTTTTTTTTTTTTTCAAGGTAGGATCTCATTCTAGCCCAGACTGACCTGGAACATTCACTGTGTAGTCTCAGGCTGGCCTGGCCTCAACTCAACACAATCCTCCTACCTCTGCCTCCTGAGAGCTGGGGTCAAAGGCGTGTGCCACCACGCCCGGCAAGGATTTTTAAAATATCAGTGCTTAATCCTGTAATTAAGAGTCCTGTGATTTTTTTTTCTGTAGTGATTGTCAGCATTTTGAATATTAGTACCTTGTAACTGGGAGACAAATTCCTAAAAATAAATGTTTAAATGTAATTTCAAAAACAATATTTTACTTAAAATTTTTTTTCAGCCAGTCTTTCTGTGTAGTCCAGGTTGGCCTCCAACTCGTGATCCGGCTTCCTCCATCTCCTGAGTGCTGGCTTTACAGGTTTGCTCCACTGCATTCTGCTCAATAGTAAAAGATGCAGCCTGGGGTTGGGGAGATGGCTAAGCTATTCAACGTGCTTGCTTGCAAAGCCGGTTCAATTCCCCAGTACCCCTGTAGAAGTAGATGCACAAAGTGGTGCATATTTCCGGAGTTCATTCGCAGTAGCGAGAGTCCCTAGTGTGCCCATACTCTCACATAAATTAAAGATACAGCCTGAAAGGTAGAGAAAAAAGTGACCATTCTAAAATCGTTTGCTGATATTTTTGTGTGTAAATTTAAGGAGAGCACTAAAGAGTACTTGTTGAAGACTGTTGAGACTAATGTTGGAATGAGCATGTTTAGCACAGGGCTTGGCACATAGTGAAGTCTTAGTAACTGTTTAGAATAGAACTACTTTATTTTATCTAAAATAGCATTGTAGCGTGCTTCATATTCATTCTTGTCCCTTTTATTAGCAGAAGCCCAGATTGTTTTCACAAAACTTGGAGATTTTTTTTGACTTACAGTAGTGATGTGACAATGACTTGAATTTTTAAAAATCATTTATTTAGGGCTAGAGAGATGGCTCAGCGGTTAAGGCACTTGCCTCCAGTGCCTAAGGTCCCGGGTTCGATTCCCCAGTACCCACATATGCCAGACAAGGTGGTGGCCCTAGTCCTCTCTCTCTCTCTCTCTCTCTCTCTCTCTCTCTCTCTCTCTCTCTCTCTCTCTCCTTGAAAATGAATAAATAAAATATTTTTTTAAAATCATTTATTTATTTGCACATTAGGTGTGTGGTCAAGGCCTTTTACCACTGCTTGAGCCACTTTTTGCCTCCAGCTTGTGTGGGTGGCTTTGAAATTGAACCTGGGCTAGCAAGCTTTGCAAGAAAGTACCTTTAATCACTGAGCCCTCTCTTCAGCCTCAGCTTCAAATATTTTGCTCTATATAAAGTGTTCTTGCAACTAAGTGATATATTCCCCAAATCAGACAATAAACTAGAAGCAGCTAGAGATGAAACTCAGGTCCTTATGCTTGTTCAGCAAGGACTCTTACCCACTGGGCATCTCCCCAGCCCCCAGAAGGGATGTTGGAGTACCTCTCCAGTACTTATTGCTATGTACCACAAGTGCTTAGTTGACTAGAAAGTTCAAGAGATGATGAAAGTTCGTTGTTAAAATGTCCATGCTGTTAGGATGTCCTGAGCTGCTGATTCATGGAAATGAGATGCTGCAGAAGTGTTCCTCACGTCACATGCATGCCACTGGGAAAACTTGTGTTTAGATGCACAAACCCTTCGGAGTTCACAGCCTTGTGATATTGATGGAAGCAGTGATCAGCTCAAGAGAAGCTGTAATTTCAAGTTGGAGTTGTTGGGTTCAAAGTAAGCTTAAGTGTTTACATTATTTTTCTCTTTTAGGGTACTCACTTCTTTAAGGCTCTTAAACCTTTATGGGTATTTTTATTTGTATGTCTTGTTTAAGGTAGGAAAAGGATTTTAGGACTTCTGAAAAGGCAAGCATAACCTGGTACCTTAGAATTGACTTTCTTACCTGGTTGGCCAGTACTGGTTCCTTAGTATGGAATTCTGGGAATGTTATTGTTGATCACTGCTGTGTTTATCAAAACTATTTCTTTAGTAGTACTTAACATATTTATAGAACAAAGCAATTTACTGTAATATTAAACTCCCCCATAATTATGATTTAAAATTTATTAGTGTGTGTATTAGAAATTGAGTAGGTATTTTAGAAGTGTCAAAATATATGGAATCTGGTTGAATTTATTTCCATATTGTAAATTTTAAAATTTATTTTCTATTTGTCTTTTCAGTACTAATATTAAAATTGAATAAATGTAGAAGTTACAAAGAGTTAAAAACAAAGGGCTTAATATAAGGGGGAAAACATTCTTCAGTATTAATGGGCCAGAACAGGAAGTAATCACGTTTGTTTGAAATTTCTTTTTTAATTTTTAAATTAAAAATATTTTTATTTATTTTCAAGCAGAGAGACAGAGACAGAGACAGAGGGCGCCCCAGGGCGTCCTGCCACTGCAAATGAACTCCAGAGACATGTGCCACCTTGTGCATCTGTTTTATGTGGGACCTGGGGAATCGAACCACAGGGTGTCAGAGTTTGCAAGCAAATGCCTTTAACTGCTGAGCCATCTCTCCAGCCCCTTGAAATCTCATTGTGTACATTTTATTGTTGTACATACACCATGGGAAATAGAGAGCAAATGTGTGTACTCATGGTAGTGCCTTCTTGCACACCTCAGTTTTTTTTTTTTTTTTTGGTTTTTCAAGGTAGGGTCTCGCTCTAGTCCAGGCTGACCTGGAATTCACTGTGTAGTCTCAGGGTGGCCTTGAACTCACGGCGATCCTCCTACCTCTGCCTCCGAGTGCTGGGATTAAAGGCGTGCGCCACCACGCCCGGCACACCTCAGTTGTTGAACACAGTTTTCTCTCCTTTTTGTGAAAGGTCCCACATTATTGTAAATCAGTTATGATGATATCAAGGAAATATGGTGGGAAATTCAGCCTTGCTGGAGTTTAGTTTTCCCACTGGAAAATAAGGAGGAAATTGCTGTTAAAATGGATTAGGTGAGATAATCATCATGAATGTATAGATTAAAGTAGAATATATAAATTTGTAATCACTAAGACATGACTGTATTTAAAAGTATTTATGTCATGTTGATTTTTTTATAAAGTTTTAAGTGAGTTATAGTTGAAATGAACTAAAATCAGTGAACTAAATGAACTAAAATCACCTTGCCCACATAGACAAGTTTTTTATTTCTAAAATTTTTCAAAACTTATTTTAAAAATTAAAAAAAATATATTTGCAAGCAGAGAGAGAAGAGAAACAGACAAAGAGAACGGGCATGCCAGGGCCTCTGGCTGCTGGAAATGAGCTCCAGATGCACATGCCACTTTGTGCTTCTGGCTTTATGTAGGTCCTGGGGAGTTGAACTTTTGTCATCAGGCTCTGCAGGCAAGCACCTTAACCAGTGAGCCATCTCTCCAGCCCTCAAAACTTATTTTTAAATTAGCTTACAAAGTAATAGGTTTCCTTATTTCATATATACTTCATTTTGGTTGATTCCCCACCCCCTATTTTTGAGGTGTTTCTTGTTATGTAGCCCAGGCTGGCCTTTAACAACTGCTTCAGTCTCCTGAGCACTGGGATTGCAGTGTGTACCATCACACCCAGCTCTGACAAAATTTTGATATGAGTTTACACATGTTTAAAGCTTGTTCTTGATAGTATGTACATAGATTTTTAAATGTTAGGTAAATTGTAAACAGTTTTTGTATAAAGTGAATAAACTTAATACATAGTATCATTTAATTTTAATTCTCAGTAATATTTGAAGACATGCTATTCTTATCATACTACTATTTTACAAGCGAGGAAATGGAGGTTTCCTTGGGATTAAATGGGAAGCAAATGCTACAGCCTGGATTCAGGCCCAGGCTCTTTTCTGAGCCCCTGCTCTTAAGTGGCTAGAATGCTGTACCAACTATGTAATTTCCATAGACACTTTGAATGTACTGAAATGGCCACAGCTATAATTTGGAGACTCTTTCCTCTTGATTTTGGTAGAGTTAGGTTGACTGTTTTAGAAGAGGAAGCACTGGAATGGAATGGAAGGGAAGGCGTTTGGGACAGTGCCTGTTTCCTTCATTATTGTGAGCCAAGCTCCTCTGTGCCTCCTGTGGAGTGGGTGGAGTCCAGTGTCTGTGAAAGGTTGGCAATCAAGCATGTTAGCATGGTCTTTATTTTGCAAATTTTCTTAGTAGGCACAGAATAGTTTACATTCACAATTTTAGTCCTTATGTAGCTTACCAACATTTTAAAGTGGTAGTTAAGTGCCCTTTCTTTTAAGAAATATTATAAAAGTAGTCTATCTTATGAAAACTGTTCTAGGAATATACATATATATGATAGAAAATTAAAGTTACTCTAATCTGACTTTTACATTTTAACTATGCATTTAAAATAATGTATGTACATACATACACACATACATATACATGTAAACACACATAAACATATATATACATACATACACACATTTTAAAATATGCAGAATTATACAATAAGATTCTTTGAAAACATTTATTTATTTATTTATTTGTTTGTTTGCAAGCAGAGAGAGATAGAGAGACAGAGAGAGTATGGGCAAGCCAGGGCCTCCAGCCAATGCAAATGAACTCCAGATGCATGTACCACTTGTGCATCTGGCTTTGTTTGGGTACTGAGGGGTTGAATTTAGGCTTTGTAGGCAAGCACCTTAACTGCTGAGCCATCTCTTCAGCCCCATAACATTCTTTTGAAATTACTTTTTTCAGAAAGATGGCTGTCAAAAAATACTTGCTAATTATGAAAATAGGGCTCATGTAGGTCATGGGATTGTGTTGGAGGAAGAAAAATGGTTAAGACTTAATACATTAAAGTTATGGACCCTAATACCCCAGACCAGGTGTTACAGTCAGCTTTCTTGTTGCTGCGCAGATAGAACCCAAGCAAAGGCGGCTTGTGGAGGAATGGGTTTATTTGGCTTACGGACTCGAGGGGAGACTCCATTCTGGCAGGGAAAACGATGGCATGAGCAGAGGGCTGGACATCACCTCTGCCACAGCACTGGAAATAGCAGCAGGAAGGTGTGCCAAACACTGGCAAGGGGAAGCTGGCTTATAACCCCATAAGCTCGCCCCCGACAACACAGCTTCATCGAGGTTGTAAAACCCAAACTGCCATCAGCTGAGGATCTATCTATCAGAACACATTCAATTGTTTGTGGGGGACACCTGTATCAAACCATGACACCAGGCTTATCCAGCCTCTTCTATCCAAGGATAATTGTGGATGCCACCCAACACATTTGTAAATAACAACCTCATAATGTAATGTCAAAAGGTGGAGAGACTGTGCCTAGGCTATTACCTGTGGGGCACAGAGCATTTTAAGTGCTTTTTGTTTGTGCTTTTATGCCTTTCGAGATAGTTATTATTACTTTTAAAACCTAAAAATAGGGCTGGAGAGATGGCTCAGGGGTTAAGGCACTTGCCTCCAGTACCTAAGGCCCCGGGTTCAATTCCCCAGTACCCATATAGGCCAGACACACAAGGAGGTGGCCCTGGTGTGTTCTCTCTCTCTCTCTCTCTCTCTCTCTCTCTGATTGCAAATGAATAAATAAAATATTTAAAAAAAACTTAAAAATACAGCTGGGCAAAAAGAAAAAAAGAAAAAAAAGCTGGGCGTGGTAGCACACGCCTTTAATCCCAGCACTTGGGAGGCAGAGGTAGGAGGATGAGTTCAAGGCCACCCTGAGACTACATAGTGAATTCTAGGTCAGCCTGGGCTAGAGCGAGACCCTACCTCGAAAAACCAAAAAAAAAAAGCAAAAACAAACAAAAATACAGCTGGGCATGGTAGCACATGTATTTGATCCCAGCACTCCAGAGGCAGAGGTAGGAGGATTGCTGTGAGTTAGAGGCCATCCTGAGACTACATGGTGAATTCCAGGTCAGCCTGGGCTACAGCAAGACCCTACCTCGAAAATGGTAGGGTTTTCTTCTTAAGTATTCATTTAACATGTACAAAGGAGAGCTTTAAAACCAAGATAATACTTACAATATTTTAATTAATAAACCTACAGCTTCATGGGCACAGAGACTCTGCCTATGAACTAGTTTGGTCCTCACCTCTTTCCTTGAGTAGTGTTAGCTGATCTTACCCTGTAACCTTTGCCCCACTCACTCAACCACCACCAATGCCATGCTAATCTCACTACTTTTTAAGGCAATTTTTTAAAAAAGGTAAATTATCAGAGCGCTTTTCATTTTGATTCTGGATTGAGCATTCTAACTTGTTGCTAAGGTTATTTATAAAAATTAACCTCATTAATTTTTAAATTGAAATTTTAATATATAGTAACAAAAGTTTTCATTATAATAGTTAAAAAAACACCCAGCCCTTTCTAATCCTAGATGTACTGTTTGCATCACAAATGCTCTTTAAAACTCATATTCAGCAAGGTGCTGAAGTCTTGCCTAAAAGTTCTAAGAACCAGATATGACAGGTGTAGCACTGTGTATTCCACTATGGTGTTTTAACAAGCCAGGGAAAGAGTGTTCTCCTTGGTGGCACTCATGAAGATGCTTTCATTTGAAGCGGCTCAGACCACGCCCAAGAGGATATTTTCTTCCTCATAGTAGTCTTGTCAGTGTACAAAATGCTCCATTGATTTCATGGGTGGTGAAACTGAGGCAGAGACAGAAACAGATGTAGTGTAGCCTGATTTCACCCCCTTGAATTCTGCCCTTGGTCCTCCTAACCCATAGTTTCTACTCTTTTTAAAATTGTGGCTCTCAGCAAATTTCTAATCATCTGAAGTGGCATTTTATGTTTGCTGTCAAACATATAGGCAAGTTGAAATTTTTTAAAGGATGAGATTTAAAATTACAAGTTGTAGTATTCATATGGCTCTTTTTCTTGGAACACACCCATTAGAGACTTCTCCAGCCAGGCTGTTTTTCCTGCAGAAGAGGCGGCCATGGGGACTGCTGGAGGACAGTTGGTAAAAGGTGTGGGGCTTTTAAGTCGGAGTGGTCTTTTGCAGCTCTTTAGTTTTAAAGAAACAGCCCTTCTTTTTGTGAAAGGCTGAAAGATTGAGAGTAAAGGCCTTAAGAGAGGTGAGCTTTTAAAAGACAGAAATGTAAGCCTTGCTTCTTTTCTTCAGAGGTGACCAAAAAGATGAGGCTGTCTACCCTGCTAGCTCCCAGTTGCACAGAAATGGCAGTGCCTTTTCTGTTGTTAGGCAGTTTATAGAACACAGGATAGCTTGGTAAGCGTCTTCTCTGTGCCTGATATGACGTAACACTGTAGAGTATGCAGCATGCATGTTAAGTACAAGTGGTTGTATTTGGCTTGTTGTTGCAGCATTTTTGAGGATTTATTAGGAAACAGCACTCGATAGGGTTGTATAATGTGTAAATTATCGAAATCATCATTTGACGAAGACCAAACTTTATAACTTGAATTATTCTATTGAGTGTTTGTTTACTTCTCCCCCACCCCCAAAACCTCAGAGCAGAATTCTTTTTCTGAAAGGAACAGATGCCCGTTAACTTACCAGGACTCGATACTGAAAAGCCTACAAAAATCTTTGTGCTGTTTATTTTCTTTATTTAATCTATATGCAAAGCATATTGTAATTATTGTTGTTCAAGGGTTTTAAGCTGATGGTTCCTTTCCACCCCTTTTGTGCTCAAGAGATAGATTAAGAAGGCCAAATTGACAACTTGGAATAAAGAAATAATGACCACTGAAATAAAACCGGAGTTCAAATAAAAAGCAAACCAGATACAAATGTAGAATGGGAATATCTTTTAGTGAAATGTTAGCATGCTGTACTTGGAACAGATGCCACATTAATTCAAAAGGGAGCCCAGAAAAATGTGGCAACTTTACGATGTTAATGGAGGGAACTGCAGTAGTTCCTGTTTGCATTGTGCGAAGTTCTCAGTACCTCCAGGTCCAGTTCTGTACTCCTTCGCTTACTACTCATTGTGAAATTGTCATGCTAGTAGATATTGGGGTAAAAGCCCAATAATTTGTAATATAGCAGGAATGATTTTTGTTTTTAAATATGCATACCAAGATATTTAGAATTTGAAGCAAAAATTGACTTTTCCCTGTGCCTTTCAAGGCACATTTATGATAAGCCAGTATAAGAATTGGTTTTTCAGAGAGGCCTAGTGCCTTTCAAATGCAGAATTTGGACAAGTTACAAAATTATGAGAATTTCTGCATTTATTTTTTCTCATTTAAATTTATAGTTATCATTGGACATTTGTTGTGATTTTTTAAGTAGCTTGAACTCATTCATTCCTTTTACATTTTCTTAATGGTGTTTGGGATGAAGAAAAGGTGATAAAGGGTACTATGCACAGTGGGGTGTTTCCAGAGTGACATTCATTTTATAGAAGATTGCTCTGGGACACCTCTATTGCCTTTTTCATGCAGTGCGTAGTTAGTGTGGGTCTGGATGTGTAGAAAGATGGCCTGGGGGCTTTTAACCAGATTTATGGTGTGCCTCTTCCTGAGTATCACCAGAGACATAGCCCCCATACCTGTGAAGCAGTCTGCTTCATATCCTTAGAAGGATGGACATAGCTTGTGTGCCTGTGAAGCAGTCTGGGGTACATGCTTAGAAGGTACTGCTTGCTACTCGTCCTTCAATCGATTCAAGTATACAATTTAGTAATTTGATGAAAGGTTGAAAGTTTTGTTTTTATGTAGTTCAAGGGAAGTCTTTTTTTTTAAATTAAAAACAATTTTTTTTTGAAAGCAGAGAGAGATAGAAGAGAGACAGACAGAAGAGGCGCCGCAGGGCCTACAGCCACTGCAAACAAACTCCAGAACGGAGCTTAGGCCCTGGGTTGGTGTTACAGTACAGCCACTTTGTGCATCTGATTTTATGTGTATACTGGGAAATTGAACCCAGGTCATTAGGTTTTGCAGGCAAGCACCTTAACCACTGAGCCATCTCTCCAGCCCTCAAGGGAAGTTTTTAGCATGACAGTGATTATAGGAGCATTGGTGTCAAAGCTTGTTTTGCCATGTATTAGCTCTTGATTGTGGCCAGGTTCCTTGTCCTCTGTGCCTCTGCATTAATTTCTTCATCTGTAAAGTGTGAATAAATAATAGTACCCAGCATCTGAGGCTGCTTTGAGGAATAAAATAAATTAATGTATAAACTAGAAGAAGTTCTGGGTACATAATAAATACTGAATGAATGCTGCTTGTGGTGGTTTGATTCAGGTGTCTGCCATAAATTTATGTGTTCTGAATGCTTGATCCCAGCTCAAGGCAAGTTTGGAATTGGAACCTTGTTGGAAGTATGTTTTTGTGGGTGGGTTTATAGGATTATAGCCAGCTTCTCCTTGCCAGAGTTTGGCATACTTTGCTGTTGCTGTTGTCCACCTGATGTTGGCCAGGAGGTGATGTCCAGCCTCTGCTCATGCCATTGTTTTTCCTGCCATCATGGAGCTTCCCCTGGAGTCTGTAAGCCAAAATTAACCGTTTTCTCCAATCAGCTTGCATTTGGTTAGGTTCTCTGTGCAGTAACGAGAAGCTGACTACAACAGTTAAATTGGTGCCAGAGAGTGGGATTGGTTGTTGCTGCTAGTACCCTGATTTTGTGGCTTTTGGCCTTTTAGAACTGATTTGCAGGAAAAATGCGGAACGATTTGAAACCTTGGCCTTAAGAGATGTTTTGCAGTACTATGAGTACAGCTTCATGGAACATTCTGGTCAGAATTGAAAGACTGGAATATAGTAAGAACTATATGGACTGTGAGGTTTGGCTTCTGAGGGTGTGAAAGAACTTTATTGAGACTGGTGTAGAAGCAGTTTATGTGAGAGACTTGCTGCAATCTGCCTGCCTATGTCCTGAGAACTTGTGCAGAGTTGCACTACGTAAATATGGACTAGTGTGAGGAGATGGAGATGACACAGAAATAAATGAAATCTCTGGGCTGAAACTGTTGCCCATTCAGTTGCAATTGTTTGGGAGATTACAACCATTGAGATTGGGCTAGGTGATCTGCTTTTGGGACAGCAGGAAGAATACGGACTCTTTTGAAGTAGGGGGCCTGAATTTTGAAGGAGATTTGCTGCTCTTCAAAGTTGGCTTTATTTTTCCCTGGATTAACAAGTTGATAGCCTACCTTGTACTATGGAGTATAACAAATGCAGGAAGAGAGGGTCATTGGATGTGCAGTCTGGTTTTGTTTTTTGGAAATGGCCATGGGCAATGTGAAGTAGATCACATGTGTGTTTGCACAATGGACCCATGGAACCTTAGGTTGCAGTGGAGACCCAGTGGAGATGCCAGGACTAAAGGATGGCTGCCAAGTAGAGCTGATGGCACTGAATGAAGTTTTCTGGGACTGTGAGTAGCCCAGCTGGAGGGGTGGAATTGGAACTCCAGATACTCATCACTGGTTAGAGCTGTCAGACTTAGGGTTATAGAGCTTGATGTTGCCCTGTTTGTTTTAAATCTTGTATTGGTTCAATTTGTCTGTCCAAAGCCATCTTTTGCAGTATGAATGCTTGTTCTGTGCCCTTTTGGGTTTTGAATTATGGGAATGTTTGAACATCATTGAGATTGATTAAAAACTATGTGGACTTTTGTAGCTGGGCTTGGTGCATTGCATTTTACACCATGTATGGTTATCAGTTTATGGGGGGCCAGGGGTGGAATGTGGTGGTTTGATTCAGGTGTCCCCATAAACTATGTGTTCTGAATGCTTGATCCCCAGCTGATCGCAATTTTGCAATTGGAACCTAGTTGGAGGTATGTTGTTGGGGGTGGGCTTATGGGTGTTATAGCCAGCTTCCCCTTGCCATTGTTTGGCACACTCTCCTGTTGCTGTTGTCTACCTGATGTTGGCCAGGAGATGTCCAGACACTGCTCATGCCATCATTTTTCCTACTATCATGAGTGTGTAAGTCAAAATAAACCCATTCCTCCCACCTGCTTGCTTTTGGTTGGGTTCTTTGTGCAGCAACCTGAAGCTGATTATAACACTGCTTAATCTTTGTTTTCAGCTCCTTTCCCTCCTTCTCAAGGGTTGAGAAAGGAGCCTAGGCCCTGGGTTGGTGTTGCAGTACAGCCACTTAAAGTTGAATGTACAAGCTTGAACTAATTATTATTTTTAAAAATATTTATTTGAGAGAGAGAGAGAGAGAGAGAGAGAGAGAGAGAGAGAGAGAGAGGCAAACAGAGAGAGGCAGAGAGAATGGACACGACAGGGCCTCTAGCCACTGCAAATGAACTCCAGACACATGCGCCCTCTTGTACAGCTGGCTTTACATGGGCACTGGGGAATCGAACTCAGGTCCTTCTGCATTGCAGGCAAACACCTTAACGGCTAAGCCATCTCTTCTGAACTAATTATTTAAACTTGTCAGTAAAGACATATTATATTGCCCATACTAGTACCATGCTGGTTATTTGGACTTCATTTTTTTTTTCCTGTGATACAGGGGTGATAATACCAACCTCCCTAGAGTTTATGTTAAGAGGGAATCTCAAGACAAGAAACTAGAGCTGCCGATATCATTATTATTTTTGTTATAGTCGCACTAAAAGTTTGTGGGAAAGAGTAGATGTGGAACAGTTTAGCTGGAGAAAAAAAGGTTTTCCCCTCCCTTGAAAATGCACTGAGAAAAAAAGGCATAGATGATAAAAAGTGTATTTAATCGGTTCTTATTTATGAATACCACGGGGAGAAATAGAAAATACATGGGAATGTGTAAATTTTAACTAAGTATTTTAAAAGTATTCAGGGTACTTTATTAAAACTCCTAGTGACATAAGCCTTTTCCCCCACCTCCAGCAACCAGAGAGCAGCACCAAGATAGTGGTGGAGTTTTTAGGCCCTTTAGCATCAGGTCAGTGGTAGACTATTGTTGTAACTCAAAAAGTCCAAAATACTTAGTAATCAGCTGGCCAGTTATTGGTGTTTAAAGTAACTCATACTTATAGGTAAGGACTGATGGGAACAGCCTTGAGCCCTGGAGATGTAAAGGTGTACACAGGTGCTTTCTAGTAATGATAGGCATAGTTTATTTGCTGTCACATTTGGGGCATTTTGCCTTTGTGAAATTTCCTTTCATCTGGTGTTTGGTCATTTCTTTTTCTTTTGTGTGTGTGTGTGCTTGGTCATTTCTTATGGCATGTGTTACTTTTGTTCTATATTGTCAAATTTAATTTTCAAGTTAGGGTCTTGCTTTAGCCTCTAGCCGAAGCCTACCTGGAATTCACTGTGTAGTCTCAGGTTGGCTTTGAACTCTTGGCAAACCTCCTAAATGCTGGGATTAAAGGTATGCACTGAGTGGTGGTGCGTGCCTTTAATCCCAGCTCTCGGGAGGCAGAAGTAGGAGGATCACCATGAGTTCAAGGCCACAGGTCAGCCTTGGCCTGGGCTAGAGTGAGACCCTACTTCGAACCCCCCCCCCAAAAAAAAAAGGTATGTGCTACTACACCTGGCCTTAGCTTCTATTATTATTATTATTATTTTGTTCTCACTGAACTGTATCATTTGATGAAGGCCTACTAGGAAAATAGGTATATTTATTATTTTTTATTGTCTGTGGTCCTAAGATATTATTTCGGCTTTCTGGACAGAAATTCCAAGTTCTAATAAAGCACTATACTTGAGCTCAACACATTTTAAAAATTAAACAATATTATAGTGGGTATATAGTTTCTTTCGATTAAAAATTATAATGTTACTTTATAATAGGTACAGTGGCCAATGATAATGCTTTTTAGTTTTAAAATTAGTGTAACATATATGCATGTACATATATTGTTGTTTATTTTGCTTTTGTGTGTGTGTGTGTGCTCATGCACAGGGAATGAAACCCAGGTCTCATACATGCTAGACAGGTGCTCTAATATTGAGCCATACCCCTCAGTCCTGTAAAGTGTTCAGATATTTAAAATTGTTTATTTATTTATATGTCAGGAGAGCAAGAGAGGGAGAGAGAAAGAGACAGACTTGGGTATGCCAAGACCTCTTGCCACTGTAAACAAACTCCAGACACATGTGCTACTTTGTGTATCTGGCTTTACATGGGTACTGGGGAATCAGAGTCAGGCCATCAGGCTTTGCAAGCAATCGACTTTAACCACTGAGTCATCTCTCCAGCCCTCTGGTGTTTTTGATTTGTTTTGCTTTTTGCTATTCTGAGGAAGAAATTTAGGGCCTCATGCATTCTAATCTAATGCATTCCTAGGTCCAATAAATTTTCTTTATAGGGATATATGAAAGTTTTTTTTTTTTTTTTCTGGAATTCACTGTTGTCTCAGGGTGGCCTCGAACTCACTGCAATCATCCTACCTGAGTGCTGGGATTAAAGGCATACACCACTACCATGCCTAGCCAAAAGTTGCTTTACTTGGTTGAATAAACTTTGGAATGTTTTAGAAGCATGTTTCTTTTTTTTAGGTTCATGTACAAAGTATATACCAATTTTTATCTGTTACTTAATTATATACAGAGCAAAACATTTGAGACACAAGGCTTTACTTTATAGCATTAAAAAGTTATGGGTTAGAAATAGACTCCTCAGTGTCTTTGTTTGATTTCCAACATCAGTTTTTCCCTGATTAATTTGGAATTTCACTGGGTGAGAGCCTGCCCTGCTCATGCAGGATGCTGTCCAGGTGGTAAGATTGCCCATGCTTCCCTCCTTTCTGTTCAGCTCTCTCTACCTCTTAGCGTCTCTTCTCTTTTTACCCTCCACCTTGCCTGTTAGCCAATTACTCCCTCCAGAGCCACCATTTTATTTCTATTTCTCCTGCATACACAATGCTGTTGTTAATGGTTAGTTTTGAGGCAGAGAGCCATTATCAAGACTAAAGCTTTAGAAGTTTGTGGGGACCCCCCCCCTTCCCAATTTTGGACCTTCAGCTGGGCTCTGGATAATACAGCTTAAAATCGCTTGAAAGTAATTGACTATTGGTGGACCATTTTATCTTTGGGCTGTGGGAGAGAATAGAAAAAGGCCTTTTTATCCCAGAAGTAGTTGTATTTTCTGGTAGGGGATAAGACAGAGGCATAAGTACAGACTTGTTACTTAACTAAGACAAACTGTACTTTACTAGACTGATCTTTGTAGTGGTCCTGGGGACTTAGGAGAAGAAAATGGAAATTTTGATGTTACTGATTCTGAAAGCATTATAGGAGGATTGGAATTTTTTTGCTATGATGCCTTGTCATTATGTGTTGATCATTTAGAGTTCATTAGTTAATTATTGCAAAATAGCAGACTTTCTCCAAATTTCTCATGTTTTTAGTTGTTTACTGAATTGTTCAGTAAGATAAATAAAATTTAGAATTAATTGTGGTTGTATGTTAAGTGCTGTGCAGGTGGACAATAATGACTGTATTGGATTTACATTCAGTAGTTTCTAAGATCTATACCAGGCTTTTTTCTTTTTATTATTTTTTTAGGTTAGTGTACAAAGTAGACCAGTTTTTATCTGTTAATTATATACAGAGAAAACACTTGAGACAAAAGGCTTTACTTTATAGCATTGAAAAGTTATGAAATTTAAAGACATATTTTTAAAAGTAAGGTAATATCACAAATCTCATGTAACTATTCCTAACTTCAGCAGTTATCAAAATTTTGTGTCTTAAAAATATTTATTTATTTGTATGTGTGTATGCACACCAGGCCTCTTGATACTGCAGGTATATTCCAGACACATGTGTCACTTTTGTGTCTGACTTTACATGGTTACTGGGGAATCAAACCCTGGCTTGCAGACTTTGCAAGCATGCACCTTTAACCACTGAGCCATCTTCATAGCTCCCAATTTTCTTGCCTTAACAGTGTGTATAACATGCCAAGAAAAGTGTTTTCAAAGCACACACACTCAATGGGACATGCCAAAGAATTGTGTGGCAGAATGTAAATGTATTTCATATACTATTAAGTTAAATCTTGGTGATCTATTTTAGGATAAACTGTTCTTACTTGTCTTTCAACTTAATGGTGGTATCTAAACCTCCACTAGCTTAACTAAGAATTTATACCTGCTAGAAAGGTTTTATTTTTCTTATCCTTTTTTACCTTTAGAATTCTTTTTTGATTTTTTTTCTTTTTCTTTTTTGGTTTTTCGAGGTAGGGTCTCACTCTAGCCCAGGCTGACCTGAAATTCACTATGTAGTCTCAGGGTGGCCTTGAACTCACGGTGATCCTCCTACCTCTGCCTCCCGAGTGCTGGGATTAAAGGCGTGCACCACCACGCCCGGCTTTTTTGATTTTTTAAATTTATAATAATGATTGATTATCGTTACTATTTTGAGACAGGGTTTCAGATAGCTTAGGCTGGCCTGAAATTTATGTGTAGCCAGAGGTGACCTTGAACTTCTGATTTTCCTGTCTCTACTTCCCAAGTGATGGGATTACAGGTTGCAGTGCTGTGGATTGAACCCAGAACTTCATGCATATTAGGCAAACATGCTATCCATTAATATCCCTAGCTCTTTAGGAATTCTGATTATTTTGAGCTTACTGTTCCTGTGTGTTATAGTTTATTTTATGTACACTTGTCTATAACTTTCATATGCCACCTGTGATAGTCATTTCTAGCACTGTAGAGTACTATACGATCTTCTTCTACGTTTCTTTGTGAATATTCTGTCTGTTTAAACTGAGTGTCTGTATTAAGGATTACATGTTTTAACTTTAAAAATAGTATGTGGAGGAGGGAATTTGGACTGTTAACCTTAGACCAAGAAACTTGAAGGAGGAACTTAGTTATCACTCTCTTGCTTTCTCCTCTTTGGAACAGTAAGTTGTGCCCGCGCCTGCAATGCGAGGCCCATTCATTACTAGTCACTAAAGGTGATGGTAACCTGACTTCTGGATTTCTTGGGTTTTATGAGTTTAAATTAGACCCAGAGGGGTAATTATTCCACCCCAATGCATGAGGTAGCCTCATCAGTGAAAGTTGTGCATTGAAACCCTTGTGCAGTGCGTGGAAAATGTGTCTTTAATGTTATGATGTTGTTTGGCATATTTAGTTTAGTGCTGGAGTATACTTATTTAACAGGACCTTTAATAAGCTCCCTCTACACCAAAGATATATTTTAAAAAATTATCCTTAAGAAGACTTTGTAGTATTCCCCAGTAGAGTTCATCTAGAGCAGCAGAAAACCTTTCTGAAATAAAACTTATTCCTTTAACCGGTATTCATTTAAGTGGGTTTCTCTGTACTTGGTTTCCATGGAAATAGCAAATAGCTAACGTTATTTATAAGGTGGAAGTAAAGTAGGGTGCCTAATGGGACCCCATGCTGCTCTGATGAAGAGACTTAGGAGAAAAATCCATGCTCATGGGATTTTTTTTCAAACAAGGTTAATGGAAACCCTGATTTCAGTCTTGGGTAACAGAACATATTTTTGGTTTTCAAGGCTAGCATTACTATCAAGCAAACAGCTTCTTTTTGAGGTCTTTTATTGCTTTCACTTTCAAGTTTTAGGACTTAGTGTGTGCTGGATTTGTGGGTTTTGTTTCAAAAGTTAAAATTTCCAGTGTATTGTCATTGTTTCAAGTTCCTCATCTCATTTCCAAGGACAGATAAGAGATAGATGCTCATTAGCGATGGTAACAATGATAAAGAATTGATATGATGGACTACATAATTTTCTAAAAATGTAAGTTGCTTGAGAACTACTTTTAATTTTTAGGCCATAAGTCAGGGTGCTTTATTTGTGTTGCTGAAACTAGGTAGTTGAAAAGATTCTGATTTTCTTTGGGGATAGAAAAAGCGTAAATCTTAATTTCTCTGTCTTTCTCTTCCTCTCTCTTTTTTTTTAGAAAGTGGATGGTTGCCAAAGTCATATGAACTAAAATAAATGTTCATTCTTTTAATCTTTGAAATGTGTATTTGGGAAAAAACCTTGGCTTTTCTCTCACTTAGAAGGCCTGCTCTTAGTTATTTAGGCCCATAGTAAACTTACATTTCTTAAACTGAAAGTATATCATTCCCTTTGTGTTTGTGTTTTGAGTGAGTGTGTGTGTCACTAATTTTCCCACAGCTTGAAAGGCACCTGCTCCTTTTCCAGCCTGGTGAGTGCACAGTGCTGTACTGAGAGGGAAGAGGGAGGAGACCAGACAGATCACTATTAGGGGATGGGATTTTTATTTAGTCGTGGCTGACCTGCTCTTCAAAGCTTGCTTCTGGAAGTACTCTGATTTTTCTTGGCTATCAATACTGCAGGAGTTTTCTTCTGTGTTTAAAACCAAGGATTGTAGTCTTAGTGCTCCACCAGGGGAGTAGTTGCTTTTTTATTTTATTTTATTTTATTTTATTTTATTTTATTTTATTTTATTTTATTTTATTTTATTTTATTTTATTTTATTTATTTATAAGGGGGAGAGAGAGACAGAATGGGCACGCCAGGGCCTCCAGCTGCCACAAACTCTAGATACATGCGCTACCTTGTGCACCTGGCTTTATGTGGGTACTGGGGAGTCGAACCCAGGTCAGGCTTTGCAGGCAAGCACCTCAACCACTGAGCCATCTCTCCAGCTGAGGGTGTGTGTGTGTGTGTGTGTGTGTGTGTGTGTGTGTGTGTGTGTGCATACACGTTTCTTTGGATAATTTCTGGTTGTAGTTGTGATTTAATTTTCTAAAAACTTGGTTGCTTTAATCCTGTCAAATTTATTTTCATGTGCCCTATTTCATCTGCAGCGATTCAGTAGCTTCTGCACATATTGATGGTATTTTATGATTTCCCAGCATTAAGTTTTCTTTTAGATTAGTTTTTTTCTTTTCATTTCTTCCTTTCTCCCTCTAACACTCTTCATTCTGTCTTTTGTTTTCCTTTCCTTTCCTTTCTTTCTTTTTCTTCCTTGTCTGATGTTTACCAGTGAACTTTCTTCATGGCTTTTATTTGAATTGTCTTTGTGCTTCAGAGACACAGGAATTTGGGCTTGAGAAAAAACTCCCAGTGGTTAGGAAAAGTTTCTGCAGATGGTGTGTTTGGCATTCACCCTCCTCCTTGGTGTGTATGGTTTATGCTCCAAACTCCCATTAGTGTTAATAGGAGGCACTTGCTTAAATCCCTATACACCAAGATAAGCCCAGGCTCTTATATAATACCTTGTGGATACCTTCATTGTTGTTTGTTGTTGATGGCAAGAGTTTTGTTCTTGAGGTAACTGACTATTCAGATAGAGTTTGAGTGATCTTGTGATCTGGAATGATTTACTAAGTCTGATCTGTAATTAATTTTTCATCATGATTAAATTCAAAACATTTACAGCTTTGTGAGCTGTAGAAACTTGTAAATAATTGTTTTATATTTTGTACTATGATATAGTAGGACTTCTTTCTGTTTATTTCTGTTACTATTCCTCAACCACAAAAGTATGATTTTAACAGTTTTGTGCATATCACAAGATGGCTTGGTAAAAATTATTGCTATTTATTTATTTATTGCTTATACGTATTTTCGTACTCTCTGGCCTCTAAGCCTTTTTTTTAGTTAGTGTAGCTCACATTTTGCAAGCATACCAAAGTTAACATGCACTGTCTCAGGGCTTAGAACCGTAGCCACTGGTCAAGTATTGGTATCTGTTTACTCCACCTTTCTGTGACTTCCGGACTTTCATTTACTTGCATGCATTCTAATGGGAGGATTTCTAGATGGGAGCAGGTTACCCTCTTACCATTGTGGACTTCAGCTGTCATCTATACTTCCGGGACCTCTGCTCTCCTGAGAATTGAAGCTGTGGATCTAGTTCTCAAATGTGTCCTTTTAGTTTTAAATGATTTGAGGGTTCATCTCTTAGGGCACTGAGCAAGGGCAGGGGAACATAGAAGGTAAGCAGAGTTTCCTAGTCCTGGCTGTTTAGCAGAATCTTCTAAGGGAACTAGGGAAAAAATATCCGGACTCCAAATTGTGTAGAAGCTTTAAGAGTAGCCTGTGAATCTGTATTACATTATTCATGCTCCTGATGTAGTGTTGAGAACTACTGTTCAAGGTGTTATCTGTATGTGTGTGTAGTCTAGGGAAGTAAGTCATAGCTTACAATATGAGGCATGAGATGTGGTTAAATTCTAAAGGAATGATAGGGTCTAGAGAAGTAGCTCAGAGGTAGAGTGTTTACCTACCATGTACAAAGTCTTGGGTTCCAACCCCTGCACTGTAAAAGAAAGAAAAAGAAGGCTGGGCGTGGTGGCGCACGGCTTTAGTCCCAGCACTTGGGAGGCAGAGGTGGGAGGATTGCTGTGAGTTCAAGGCCACCCTCAGACTAGAGTGAATTCCAGGTCAGCCTGGACTAGAGTAAGACCCTATCTCCAAAAACAAAAACGAAAAAAAATAAAAATAAAGAAAATGACTGGGAGAGATGATATTCTGGTTTAAAGAAGGGAGACTTCGGAATAAGGATAGATAGGGAAAGTCTGTCAACCAGAAAGTCTTTATCTGGACACCAGATTCCAGGTGAGATTTGGATAGCTAGAAGGTAGAAGTATATTGTTGGTGTAAGAAAGAACATGGGGGCTGGGAAGATAGAAGGTAAGAGAACCCAAGTGTGATCACTAACACCCACATAAAAATCTGGGCACAGTAGCACATGCCTGCAACCCTAGTCTTACTGAAAAATAGTGAGCTTCAGGTTCATTGAGAGACCCAGTCTCAGGGAAATAAGGTAGCCTCATAAAACATGTGCATCTTTACACATTTGCATACACACACCACACACACATACATGCCAGAGAAAGAGAGAGAGAGAGAGAGAGAGAGAGAGAGAGAGAGAGAGAGAGAGAGAGAGAGAGAGAGAGAGAGACAAGAACACCAAAAAACATTTGGGGAAGAACAGTTCTGATTATAGTTTTAGTCTTTATTTTAATATCTTCCATACCACCCACTAGGTAACTGTGTAGATTTGGTAGATGTTTTGAGGGCATGAGCGATGACAGTATTTGGAGGATGAGAGTATACTGGCCAGAGGGAAAGCAAGTTAGAAGAGCCCTGCGTGGCTTAGAATGGCCAACGTATAGGCAAGGTGCCAGTGTTGCTGGAATAGATCTGGAGGTGGGGAGATGGGAAGGCCAAGAGTGGCAGAGCCCAAACCACTTAGTACCTGTGGACTGTTGCTAGAGAACTCCAGCCTGCTCTGAGTTTGATGCCAGGCCACTAGAGAATTTAGAGATTAAGGGGAACAAGGGAAAAGGTACTTTGGTTGGTGAGAGAATAGCTTATAGTGGCTTGGGGTAGGAGTGGGGAGGTCTGTTAGGAGGCCATTTTCAACAATCTAGGCCACAGATGTTGGCGAGTTAGACCAAGAAGGTGATTGTGGAACAGAGGCAAAAAAGCAGGCACTTTGCACGGGCATGTGTGTTCATTGGTGTGTGTGCGCATAGGCCAGGAGATAACCTTAAGTCTTATCCTCAGGTATGCTAGCTACCTCTTTATGAGACACGGTGTCTCATTTGCCTGGAGCTCATAGTTTAGATTGGCTGGTCAGTGAGTTTTCTCCTTTCTCCAGTGCTGGGATTATAGGCATGCACCACCAGCATTTTTATGGGTACTGGGTTTGAACTCAGGTCTGCATGTTTGCATGGCAAGCACTTTACCAACCGAGTCATCTCCCCAACTCCAGAACAGAGAAGACATGGTTAGTGGTTGGTTTAGATGTAGATGTAGATGTAGAAATAAGTTTATGTTTTTGCTGGAAGGACGGGGCTGCCATTTACTGAGATAGGAATGACTGAGGAGGAGGCTGGAGGATAGGTAGTGAGGAGTTTAATTTTGGACTGTGGAGCTCAAGATACCTTTTTTTTTCCTCCAAGATACCTCTTTGACAGGTGTTGAGTGGGCCATTGAGTATATGAATTTGGAATTTAGAGGAAAAATCTGGGCTAGAGATAAGAAATTTGGGAATTGTGACTATAGATTCTTTTGTAGCTGTGCAACTGGGTGAGAAGAGAGTCAAAACTGAACTCCTGGGCAATTTAGCATTACAGGACTTGGAGATGAGGGGAACGAGCCAAAGAAATGGAGAAGAGTGGCCTGAGATATTAGGAGGAAGATCAAGAGCATGGTGTCCTGGGAGAAGAAAAGATTTTAAAAAGAAAAAAAATGATCAAATAACACTGAGAACAAGAAAGTGAGGACAGACTTGACTTGGAGATTTAGGAACAGAGAGGTCATTGATGATTTGACAATGTACGGAGGGAAAAGCCCTAGTGGAGTGGGTTCCCTCAGAGTGGGAGGGAGGAGAGGAGCCTTGCTGCGGGAGCAGGGCAGCAGAACACAGGATAGTGATTAGAGAGGAATACGAAGTCAAGGAAGGAGTTATTGCTTTGTTTTTAGGAATAAATGCTCTCATTTTCATTTTGTTTTTTTTTTTTTAAAGAATGAAGCCCAAAGTGAACCCATTGACAAGAAGAAAATGGGTACTAGGGCTGGAGAGATGGCTCAGTGGTTAAGGCACTTGCCTCCAGTGCCTAAGGCCCTGGGTTCAATTCCCCAGGACCCACATAAGCCAGACCCACAAGATGGTGGCCCTGGTGTGCTCTTCTCTCTTTCTCTCTCTCTTTCTCTGTCTGTATTTCTCTGATTGAAAATGAATAAATAAAATATTTAAAAAAAAAAAAAAAAGAAAATGGGTACTAATGAGTAAAAGGGAGAAGTGCCCGAAGGATGTCCGGGAGAGGGCAAGAGGGATGATGCTGTTAGGGCCACAAGGACTCAACCTCATGAAGTGGAATCTTACTTTTCCTTCTAGCCATTCATCTATATTTAAATTTATTTCAAACTTAATGTACTTTCTTTTGGAAGTTAGGAAGGGAAGATGAGAAGTAATAAAGCTTATCGTATATAAAAGTTATTGAAATACTGTCAGGTATAGTAAGGGAGAGGACAGGTTGAATCTTCTGGGTAAGGTGACATTTTAAAGTATTTTTTTCTTCGAGGTTAAGGTCTCGCTCTAGCCCAGGCTGACCTGGAATTCGCCATGTACTCTCAGGGTGGCCTTGAACTCATGGTGATCCTCCTACCTCTGCCTCCCCAGTGCTGGGACTAACAGCATGTGCCACCACGCCTGTCCTTGAAGTACTTTTGAATGACAGTCATCTGTGCTATTCTTGCTTCTTATCAAAATTTATTATTGAGCACAAGCTATAAACTTAATCATGTGAAATTTGTGGTGGAGTAAATTAAATTTTAGTCTAATTTAAAACATGTTATAGTATTGAAATTAAAAAAAATATTTATTCAATTTCAAGCAGAGAGAGAGAGAGAGAGAGAGAGAGAAAGAGAGAGAGAGAGAGAGAGAGAGAGAGAGAGAGAGAGAAGAGAGAGCGCACCAGGGCCACCACCTTGTGGGTCTGGCTTATGTGGGTCCTGGGGAATTGAACCGAGGGCTTTAGGCACTGGAGGCAAGTGCTTTAACCGCTTAGCCATCTCTCCAGCCCTATAGTATTGAAATTAATTTTTTTTGGTTTTTCAAGGTAGGGTCTCGCTCTCGTCCAGGCTGACCTGGAATGTAGTCTCAGGGTGGCCTTGAACTCACAGCAATCCTCCTACCTCTGCCTCCTGAGTGCTGGGATTAAAGGCATGAGCCACCACGCCTGGCTTCTAGTATTGAAATTTTATCTACAAAGTTTGTTTATTCTGTAACATAGATTCTGTGCAAAGGTTTCAGGTACTTTACAAAAAGTACTTAAGAAGTAGTTACTAATAATCTTTGATCTATTTATACTATTTTAAATGTCATAGCCATATAGAAATAAGAATGACTGTTTCTTTAAAATTTTTAAAAATTTTATTTGAGACAGAGACAGAGAGAGGAGAGAGAAAGGCAGTCAGAGATAGTGAGCATGTGTGCACCAGGGCTTCTTGCCACTGGAAAAGAACTCCAGACGCATGTGCCACTTTGTGCACATGGCTTTATGTGAATACTGGGGAATTGAACCCAGGCCATCAGGCTTTGCAAGTAAGTACCTTTAACCACCGAGCCATCTCCCCAGTCTGAATGACTTGGTTTTTTGCCAGCAACAATTAAACCAGCTACCTGTGAAGTTATGGACTGGTGAACAGTCTGCATTTTGCAAAAAAGCAAAAATAGTTTCAAGTTTTGTTAGCAAAATAGTATTCATCTGTAAAAGCAAAACTAATTTTATTTCTCCTAACTCATGTACTTTGAATGCATGTTTCTTTTTCTTTTCGTTTGTTTGAGACAGGGTCTTAACCATGTAGCCTAGGTTTCACTATGTTGTCCAGGTTGGCCTGGAATTTGGTATGCTAAGCTCAGGCCATCAACCAACTCTGAATCTTCCTGTCTTAGCCATCTCCCAATGCAGGGATTATAGGCATGTGACACCATATCCAGCTTTTGAATGTATTTTTAAAGAAGAAATCTGTTTTTTCAAAATTTAAGCAAATTTAATTAAGGCCTTGAATTACCTTAGTTACCAGTATGTAACGTGTGTGAGGGACAAATGAGGAAATCTAACTTGCATTTTAGACTTGGCTACTTTCTGGGTATGGGTAGTGCAAAAAGCACAGACTTACGTGTAAATCTTGCATTTTGCTGCTCAGTCTTACTAAACTTTAGAAATAAAGTATTTGCTTTTCTTTTTTAAAATCAGCCTCCAAATAGTAGTCAATTAATAATCAGTCTTCAGAAGGAACACTTCTGGAGTTTTGATGAGCCATGTTTAAGAATCATTAGTCTAAAAATAACTTACTCTTTTTGGGTGTCTTAAAATTTTTTTTTCAATTTAACAGAGTGTGTGTGTGTGTGTGTGTGTGTGTGTGTGTGTGTGTGTGTGTGTGTGTGTTGGTTTGCCAGGGTCTTTGGTTCTGGCTTCATTCACATGGGTTGCTGGTTATTGAACCCAGGCTAACAGGCTTTGCCAGCAAGTGCCTTTATCCACTGCACCATCTGCCCAGGCCCTTTTTGGGTATCTTAATCTCTTTGCAGATCTAACTGAAGCCAGGAGCCTTCTTCCCTGGAAACCTGTACCCGTGTTTAGACAGAACATAGTGTCTGTTGAGTTGACAGACCTATAAAGCCCACTTGTGGGGATTCTTTAGAGGCATAGATTTTTTATTTTAAAGCTTGCCCTAAACAGCTTACATATGTAATTTTTCTTGAAGACAATATATGCAAACTTTATTAAAGGTATTTCTTTGTGTTTATTTTACCTTGTTTCTTAAAAGCGTAAGTACACAGTTGCATAAGGGAAAATGAGGTCTGGTGGAAAAGTGTGTGAACAATCTCAGGGCCCGTAAGCTCTTCAGCTTTGTCACCAACTACCTGAGTGACCTTTGAGAAGTCACTTAACTTGTTAGGCTTTTTTTCCCTATGTGATTTCTGCAGCCCCTATCAGAAATCTTATGAGGATTTTCACAATATTATGATTTCATGATACTATGGTAAAATCTCTACTTCATTTGCATAGGATTGGCTTTGCTTCAGAATTGGGGAGAAAATGCCTTGGAGTTAAGGCTTACATATATACACTGTCTTTTTATTGACTCTTCAGAAGAGTGTTGGTAATTATACTTTCTTAAATGCCATATAAATAGAAGTTAAATCCCATCCTCTCCTGATTGCTTCTGAGTTTCAACATGTATATATCCTGGGCCTTTGTTGATTATATATGTATTACAATTATTTTTAATTCTGTGGCTTGCTTTAATGATTTTCTTTTTAAATGAGTAGAAGTTCTTAATTTTCATTTAGTACAGTTTATCAGTCTTTTGGTTATATTTTAAAATAATATAATTTTATTTTCTAGTGAACAGTTTGACAAAAAATGGTTTTAGAAAGTTAATCATTTATCAAGACTTTGGGAGATTGCTGTATAAAAAGTTATCTCTGGGCTGAAAAGATAACTTAGCAGTTAAGGTGTTTGCCTGAAAAGCCCAACAACCTGGATTCAATTCCCCAGTACCCATGCACATCAAGCCAGATGCACAAAGTGGCAAATGCACCTGGAGGTTTGCAGTGGTTGGTGGTCCTGGTGCAACCATACTCTTTCTTTCTCTTTCTCTGCTTACACACACACACACACACACACACACACACACACACACGCACAGAGTATACAACCCCCCCATATGTGCCAGCACATACCCACACTAACACCACACACATAAGCCAAATACTGTTTATAAATGAGTCATATTTCTATGAGACTTTAGTAATATTCAAATAATAACAACAAAGTACCAACCACCAAAAGAGTCTGGACACTCCTTTGGACCTGGCTGATAAGGACTTTATCCTGCATGGAGAATGTCGTAGTCAGCCACACGCTGCTGGGATGAATCTCCAAACCAGGCACGATTTGGGGAGGAAAATATTTATTGAACAGATCCAAGCAGAGACAGAGACAGAAGCCCACCATCAGCACCACAAGCAAGCATACTCCAACTATCAAAAGGAACTCCAGGCTTGAGCTCAGACTTCTTTTTGCATATGTAAAGCTCGAATTCCAGACCTACCCCAGAAATACCTTAGGGCTGAACCCTAGGATCTGGCCAAAGTGACATACTTCCTTTAGCCAGAACTGGCTGGAGACACCAGGCTATTAGTATTTAAGTTTTTGAGGAGTCAAAAGTTTAGACTCTGGCCAGGTGTGGTTGTGCAATCCTTTAATCCCAGCATTGGGGAGGTAGAGGTAGGATGATCACTGTGAGTTTGAGGCCATCCTGGGCTAGAGTGAAGTCCTACTTCAAAAAATAACAACAAAAAGTTACACTCTGAAGCCTTGCATGGTGGCACATGCCTTTAATCCCAGCACTTGGGAGGCTGAGGTAGGAGGATCATGTGAATTCAAAGTGAGCCTGGAGTGAGTTCCAGGTCAGCCTAGGCTAGAATGAGACCCTACCTGGAAATTGCAAAACAAAACACTAAAACAACTACAAAAAGTTAGAGAGTTTGTGCCCCTAACAGTGTCCTTCCCATTGTTGAAGAGTCTCTACTTTCTTTACTTATACTGAAAAATTACGTTAAAGCAGTCATTTAATTGTGCTTAATTCCTTTTTGGCTATAAAAACTTTATTTCTTTTATTGTTGGGCTTTAAAATTTGGAGACTGCTATGTGTTTCAATTTTTTTTTTCATAAAATATTTGAGTCTTTTGCTTTTGATCCGTCTGTAGTCTTAATTCCATTTTTTCCTTCTGTTATAGGGGATTAGAGAGCTGAAGGAGAGCCAGTTTTCCCCAAGTTGGTGAGTACTTTACTAAGCAATGTACTTGATGCTAGCCAGAATAAGTCAAATATTCAGTGTTTTTATTTTGCACAAAAAAACTGTCCCAGGAAACGAGGCTTTGGTCTTTGTACTGAAAGTAAATTTTGGTTGATTCTAACACTTGTGCTAGGCTTGCATGTTCTTGTGTTTGAGAGCCTATGAAAACGTAAAGGTCCTGCTGGCCAAAAATGCACTTCGTGCAGTAGTTAAGGGCTGAGAATCATGTCAGAAATTCAGAAGTTAAGGTTTCCTTTGTGTCTTTTTATTACTTACTATGCTGTTTAATTTAGTGCCCTTAGTGTATGTATAAACTGGTGAGGTTAACATGTAACTGTAGGAACCTTAACTTTGAAATTTGGAATCCCTTAAGTGTTTTTTCTTTTTTTTTTTTTAAACGCAATATTAGACTGGCTTTGTTTCTGATACTATGTTTTTAGTTTGTGTTGTTTTGTGTAACTTTAAAAAATGAAAAAAACCGTATAGGTAAATACATTTTACCCAGTATCTATTTTCATAGACTTTGCCATGTCTAATTCAAGATCACAGATTGCACATAGCAGCCTAGTGACTGAACATCAAGCAAATATTAACTTTATTTGGAGAGTTTGTACTATTAAAAACCTAAAATAAGCTGGAATTGTATAATCTTCTACTTCTTTTAAAAATTCTTTTTCTCAAATATTATTTAACTTATTTGGTAGAATAGGCACAGTCCATGTTTGGTTAAGGCCTCTTTGGTAATATGGCCCTTTATAGTATCTCTCTTACATTTTAGGGACTGGGTTTTGAACATGAAAGGGAACGTGTGAACCAGCATCTAACTTTAGATTTTGCCACCATGCACTTCCCCTTGCCTTTTTCTCTTGGATCTTTCACTTGGTGGTGTAATAGAAGGGAGGAATGTTGAAGAAGGGACCTCAAGGGGCTCCTCTTAACTCTAATCCTGGGTAGTAATTTCTTTTCCTACAACCTTGACAGGTTGATGCTTAGTCACCTGCATATTGAATACTACATTTAAAAAAATGTAGGCCATTATTTTCTATAATGTATGCTGAGAAAAATTCTGCTTCCACAGAAACTGAATGAATATTATCAAGGTGGGGGCTGGGGTGGGAAAAGGGTTCTGTGGGCAAATAATTTGGGGAATGTTGCATTAAACAAAGTTAAACAGGTTTCTTTACTGCAGGACTTCTCAGAACCTTTAATATGCTAATGTGCATTGTGAATCTCCAAGAGGGGGACATGATATGCAGCATTCTTGAATACTTCTAATGACAGGGAGCCCACTACCTCATCAGGTAACCCATTCCTTTTTTATACAGCTCTGATTCTTAGTTCTTTATATTGATCTGAAATCTATCTCCCATACCTTTACTTTTATTAAGTACTTATTGATTCTGCTGAGACAACCACACCCTCCTATGTTATCCTTTTTATGGTGTATTTGTAAGATTTTGTCCAGGTTTGCTGCACAGTCTTCTTTAAATCATTAAATAACTGTTCAGTAAATGTGGCAACTAACTCTAAAATATTAGTCTCCTTGTCACTGTCATTACTCTTCTCCAACTTCCTTCATTTTGGATTTCTGTACATTTGTAAATTTTACTTCAATGTTCCTTTCATCGGGTGTGGTTGAAATTTTAGTAGACAATGCTTTTTTTTTTTAAAAAAAGATATTTATTCATTTTCAAGCAGAGATACAGAGAGGGAGGGAGGGAGGTGGGGAGAGAGAGAGAGAGAGAGAGAGAGAGAGAGAGAGAGAGAGAGAGCGAGCCCACCAGGACTACCACCTTGTGGGTCTGGCTTATGTGGGTACTGGGGAATTTTACTAGGGGCCTTAGGCACTGGAGGCAAGTGCCATAACTGCTGAGCCATCTCCCCAGCCCAACATGCTTTCTTTTTGTAAAGAAAGATGGGAAACAGAAGAATGTGTGTATGCATACAGCCTGGGTCCTGGCTGTTGAGGTTGTGTCTACATTGGGATGAACCTGATGGTGAAGAGGTGAAGCGCCCTGCTGCAACCTGCCAGAGAGTGTCATGGGAAATGCTGGCCTGACCCAAAATATCCCAAAGCCTCTTGGGTTGTAGTGGTGTGGGCTGTGTAAATATTCCTTTGTAAATTTTGTTCATAAATGACCTAAACTTTTCTCCCTAAACCAAAACATATAATTTAACATATAAGAAATATCATTTAGGCCAGGCCTGGTTGTACTTGGAAGGCAGAGGAAGAGGGATCACCTTGAGTTTGAGACGTAGGCCACCCTGAGACTACATAGTGATTTCTAGATCAGCCTGAGTTAGAGCCAGAACCAAAACAACAACAAAAAAGAAACATCTTTTAACCAGGTAGGGTGGCACACACACCTTTAATCCCAGAATTTAGAAGGCCAAGGTAGGAGGATCTTGAGACCAGCCTGAGACTACATAGCAAATTCCTACAGCCGCCCCAAAAGAAACAGTTTAGTAATTAGTAAATCACATTAATTATTTAATAGTTTGCAAACATCTAACTAGCTCTGGTGATTTTTTTTTCCCCTAGCTTTGATATCAGGGTTTGAATACAATGACCTTGTCAGGTTCAAGGGTGAGCAGCCTCTAAAGTCAGGTTGCCAAGTCTTAGACTTTCTATTGGCCTGTATCACCAAAGCAATAATCTGAATATAAGTTAGGATGTGTAGAAAATTTGCAGGATAATCAGGAAAAATTGGGATTTTAATGTTATTTTTTTGAGTCATGATAGTAATGGTTAAAAGTTTCAATAAATGCTATTAAAATAATTTTTAAAATTTTAGCATGCATAGTAATTTTCACACTATTGGCTAATAGTTATTGATTTTATTTCACTGCATTTTAGATACATAGTAAGAAATTAAAAGCTGGTATTTCAATATTAGGCAAGAGGCAAGATATAAAGATACATAGGCTGTTATTTTCTTATTTAAAAATTAGACTTTTTAAAAAATGTTATGTGCTAGAATACATATCAAAAGTAGAAAGGTTTTGAGTGGGGCGTGGTGGCACACAACTTTAATCCTAGCACTTAGGAGGGAGAGGTTAGGAGGGTTGTGTTGAGTTTGAGGCCACCCTGAGACTACATAGTGAATTCCAGGTTAGCCTGGGCTGGAGACTGTACCTCGAAAAACAACAACAAAAAGTAGAAAGGTTTTTACAACAAAGAAATAAATGGTATAGAGAACACAAAGCTATTTGCTCTTTGGAGTAATATGAGGGCATACTTTGTCATGGACTTGTTGTAACTGTTAGATGACCTGTCAAATTTTGATTGGAAAAGGGTTTTTGTCAATTTAGTAACAGCAAGTTATTTCTTAGCAGTAAAACTAGAGTTACAGCTTTCCTACAAGTTATTAGAGTCATAATAAAAGACCTAGAGGTCACATATCTCCAAGTAAAACTATTCAGAAAAATAGTAGCCACTTTCTTAGAGAATTTGAAAATCGAAATATACCTATTTTGAGGTTTTATTAAAAGTTTAAGTATGAGGGAAAGTTAAATATGTCAAGAATAGCCCAAACCTTTATAGCTTACAAAGGACTTTTCATATAACCTCATTTTATTTAAGCCTCATAACAATCCTATGAAGTAGTTATATTATTCCTATCTCCCTGATTACAAGCAAACAAGCAGGCCCTGAGTATAAGAGTAGTCACACAAGTAAGTGGAATTCATTTGTTTTGGGGGAGGCAAAACATATTCTTTCTGCACTCTCTAGTTGCCTTTTTTTTTTTTCTCCAAGGTAGGGTCTTGCTTTAGTAGCCCAGGCTGACCTGGAATTCACTATGTAGTTTCAGGCTGGCCTCCAATTTACAGTGATCCTCCTATCTCTGCCTCCTGAGTGCCAGAACTAAAGGCGTGCGCCACATGCCTAGCTGAGTTTTTTTTTTTTTTTTAAATATTATTTATTTCCAAGCAGAGTTAGAGAGAAGAGAGACAGACAGAAAGAATAGGGTGCACCAGGGCTTCCAGACCCTGCAAACGAACTCTAGGCACATGTTCCATTTTGTGCATCTGGCTTTACGTGGGTACTGGGGAATTGAATCTGGGTTGTTTGGCTTTGCAGGAAAATGCCTTAACTGCTAAGCCATTTCTCCAGCCCTGTTTTTTTTAAAAGACAAGATTTCATATAGTTAAGGATAGCCTCAAACTCACTATGATAGCTGAAACTGGCCTTGAACTCCTGATTTTCTTGCTTCCTAAGTGCTAGTAGTATCATATGTGCTACCAAATCTGGCTGTTTGTTATTTGAAGATGGGAGGCCATTAGACATCCCAGTGGTTTGATGTGTACAGTTTTGAAGACTGAGAACATTGGTATTTGTGCTAGGCAAGTACCCTCATTAATGTAAGTGTGCATAGCTCTTGGATGATGAAAGACATTTTACCTGAATAAAGTGTGTCTGTTTACAGTCTTGTGAATTTGTTTATGTTCACTTGCAGTAACCAATTTGTTTTATATGTATACTTTATTAGAACTGGTCAAACTATTATAATCTTTTATAAATTTAGAAATAGCTGGGCATGGTGACGCACGCCTATAGTCCCAGCACTCGGCAGAGACAGGAGGATCGCCAAGAGTTCAAGGCCACCCTGAGACTACATAGTGAATTCCAGGTCAGCCTGGGCTAGGGTTTCATTGTACCTTGACCCCCCCCCCCAATAAAAATAAATAAATTTAGAAATACATGAGATTTTGTAAATTGCCTCCAAATAGCATTCAGGTGATGACTGCATGAATTAAGATCCCAGATGATTTTTTAAAAAGGATTTAACATGTTCCTGACTTGTCGTGGTAAGCTGTAAGTACATTTATATAATTTGTTCTTTTAAGCAGAAACCAGTCTCTTAAAATCACTATCTAGAAAGAAACTTTTCTGAAGAATATCTTCTAATCCTGTATGTTTTCTATAACCAGTTATAGCGTTTTTAATCCTTTAGTTTTATTTTGAAATAAAATATGAAATTGGCATGTGGAGTCCTTGACAAATAAAACGTCATGCTTTTGTATGTGTCTAATAAGCAGACTCCAATCTGAGGTTTAAAGTTATCAAAGCCGTCAGCTCCCTATTAGCTTGAGTTGCAAGCTTATTGTGTATGCCATTGATATTTAGTCTCAGGTCTCTTTCTTCCCTCCCAACACCCCCTCTTTTTAAAAGTTGTATTTTTTTTTTGAGACATAGTTCATGTAGCCAAGTTCATAGTTTCATGTAGCCAAGACTGGTCTAGAATTGGATCTTGCTATATATGTGATGTTGGCCTTGAACTCCTGACTCCACTTCTTGAGTGCTGAGATTATAGACATGTGCTACCATACGCAGCTACCTTTTCTTTTTTTTGAACATTTTGTTTGCTCAGTATAAGATTTCCTGATGATTTACCTATTACTTCTCATTTAATTTTTTCTTAATTAAAAGCAGTTATGCATTGTCTATGGAACAGATTGAAAATACTGATTTTTCTCCCCCAAAGAAAGTAACTGTTGGCAAACTACGAAGTCCCACCTGACAAATTCTAGGCAGGTCCTTATTTTTATGTTTTTCAGTTTGATAGACAAAACTTACTTTCTTAAAATGTTCATTTTTATGGCTATTGAGGGTGGGTGTTTTTCATGGTTGTAGGTCACTGTCTCTAATGAAATTCTTACTGGTGTATATTCACTAGACATATGGTGAATTTCACAAAGACAGTGCCATATAAATGTACCAGGTGCTTTTGACCATAATCTTCCTCTTTTGTTATTTTTTTTCTGGGAATGTTTTTCCATAATTTTCTTCTTCTGCTTCCTCTTCCTCCTCCTCCTTTTTTCTTCTTTTTCTTTTTTCTTCACTCTAGCCTAGGCTGACCTATAACTCGCTCTGTAGCTCTGGGCTAGACTCAAAGAGATCCTCCTACCTCAGCCTCCCAAATGCTGGGATTAAAGGTGTGTGCCACCATGCCTAGCTTTCTGTGTTTGTTAATTTCTGAAAGCAACAATATTAACCCTTTGCCATGTGTATTGTAAATTCTCTAAGTTTTTAACTTGCTTGTTTCCAGTTATATCAGTTTAGTTGAACTATGGTTTTATGTGTCACCACCAGAAAAATAAAATGTCTTTATGTTTTTGAAAATAGTCCTACAGTTTCAGCATGGTTCTTGATTTAACAGCAATTATGAAGAGATTTTTTTTTTTTGGACACATTTTCTGGTAGATCCTTGCAAAAATTAAAACCACACACTATTTTCAAGAACTATAATATAAGTTGGGTGTGGTAGAACAAAAGGCTGAAGTAGAATTGTTAGGAGTTCAAAGCCAACCCTCCTGTTGCATAGCAAGTCTGAGGCAAGCCTCAGCCACATAAGACTCTTTAAAAAAAACAAACAATCAAAAACCTTTAATGTGTAAATTAAGAGTTTAAGTAGGGAGATTATTTTAGCATTGAGGATTAGAGTGATTTAGCCAGGTTTGTTGGCTCATGCCTATAATTCTAATATTTGGGAGGCTAACTACAGAGTGAGTTTCCAGGTCAGCCCAGGCTAGAGCGAGACCCTACCTCAAAAAAACCAGTAAATAAATAAATCAATAAGTTAATTGTTTAATTAATTAAAATTAAATTAGAGTGATTATATAGTTTTAATGTCACTTGCAAATGAAAAACCCTAAGTGGCTGGGTGTTGAGGTGCATGCCTTTAATCACAGCACTCACGAGGCAGAGGTAGTTGAGGCCACTCTGACAATTCCTGGTCAGCCAGACTAGAGTGAAACCCTACCTCGAAAAAAAAAAAAACCCTAAGTGAACACAGAAATCTTAGTTAAGTGAGTTAATAATGCTTCTGGTATTTATTATAATTCCATTCATTTTTCTCTTGTATCTCTCTCTTTTATTTTTGAGTGTATATATGTGTGTGGCATAAGTGTGTGTATGCATGTCCATATATAGGGCATATATGTGTTTGAGTATGCATGTATGTGCATTCCCATGCATGTGGAAGCCAGAGGTTAGTGTTGGTGGTCTTCTTTTCTTTTTTGTTAAAAGCAGGGTCTCACTACAGCTCAGGCAGACCTGGAACTCACTGTATAGTTCTAGGCTGGTCTTGAACTCCTACTCCCAAGTGCTGGGATTAAAGGTGTGTGCAGCTTTACCTTATTTTTTGAGACAAGGTCTCACTGAATCTGAAGCTTATTGATTTAGGCACTCTGAGTTCTAGAAGGATCCCCTTGTCTCTGCCTCCCCAGTGCAGAGATTACAGGTGTGTACTACCATCCCTAGCTTTTATGTGGTTGTTGGGGATCTGAACTCAGGTCCTCATTCTTGCAGGAGAAACACCTCATAGATTGAGCCATCTCCCTAGCTCCCCAAACACTTTTTAAAGATAGCTAGTTAAAAGTCCCAGATGTCTTCTTCCAAATTATTTCACTAATACACTGTCATCAGTAAGTCTTTCCTAGGCTCTATACATACAACATTGAAGGAATTTTGTACTTTGGGAATTTATTCTTTTTTTCAGTCATACTATTTTGAGATTACATAGGCTAGTATATAAACCCTAGAGAAGATATTGTTATCAATGTTTTAAGCCTAGAGAAAATTAAGCAAATAAAATGAACACTAATGTTCATAAGAATACATTCTATAGTTACTATTCCTATTATAATTCTGGTAAATAAATCAGTTTTCTTTTTAAAAATATTTTTAAACATTTCTATTTATTTAAGAAAGGGAGACAGAAAGAGACAGAGTAAGTATGGTTACACCAGGGCCTCCTGCCACTGCAAACAAATTCCATGGGCCACTTAGTGCATCTGGCTTTATGTGAGTATTAGAGAATTGAATCCAGGCCATCAGGCTTGCAAGCAAATGCCTTTAACTGTTGAGCTATTTCTCCAGCCCAGTAAATCAGTTTTCTAAGGACTTTCAGAAAACTTAGGTTAAATGTGGGCTTTATTTATATAGAAATTATAAAGATTGTGAGTCTCATCTTATTGGTAGAAGGTAGTTCTGCCTTTCTAATTTCCTTTCCTCAATAATGAAAAGCTACATAGCTACAAAAAAGAAATTTGTAATAAACTTTAAATTTACTCAAACCAAAAAAATCTAAAAACTTTAGCTCTGACAGAGCACTTAAAAACCATGCGTACAGGACCACATTTAAGAAAAGAAAAATAAGTTAAAAGAGGAATTAGCCATTCAGTTAAAATTTAATAGTGATGAGTGGAAAACAGGAGGATGAGGCTGAATGTCCCCATTTGTGGTCACAAATTTAGACTTTCAACATCTCCACATGCATTTATACATATGGCCAGAGATGTTCGGTCCAGCTTGAAAAGGTGGTTCAATTGGAAAGCTGGGAAAAGGTTCCATTCTCTCTATACCATCATCTTAAATGGTAAAGAGACGAACTTTAATGTGGGTAGCACCATTTCATCACATTAGATTTGTTTATGTTAAATATTAACTTGTCAGATTCCAACATTTAAATTCTATTAGAATTTCCCCTTGTTTGGGACTTATTCTTTATTTTTTAAATAGAGTAAAGCCCAACCAAATGAAAGTATCCTTCTCAGGGCACTTGTGCTTTACTGTCTGAAAGACTTCAGCTCTCCAGTCCACTCTGGGATTTTAGTGTGCTTGACATATTGTTATGTCATGTGCAGCATGTTTTGGATGACAGTCTCTGCTGTACATTCTCATCTCGAGTGGAAGTGGGTTCAACTCTATCCTCAGTATTTAGCATGTAACGTGGTGCTGAGCACACAGCGAGGGTTTAGGTGTTTCCATAACCATGACTTTTATTGTTTTTCTAGTCTTAGTTATTTGAAATGCTCTGTAAAGGAATGTTCAAAGACTGAAACTCAGAAAGTTTTAGTACTGACTTTTTAAAAATTTTATTTTATTTTTAAAAAATATTTTATTTATTCATTTTTCAAGCAGAGATACACAGAGATTGAGAGAGAGTGTGTGTGTGTGAGAGAGAGAGAGAGAGAGAGAGAGAGAGAGAGAGAGAGAGAGCGCACCAGAGCCACCACTTTGTGGGTCTGGCATATGTGGGTCCTGGGGAATTGAACCCGGGGCCTTAGGCACTGTAGGCAAGTGCCTCAACCGCTGAGCCATCTCTCCAGCCCTAGTACTGAATTTTTAAAAAAGTCTGTTTGGGGTATTTTTTTTCCCTCTATGGTATACAATTCAGTGTTTCTTAACAAATTATTTTATTTAATGAAAATGTTTTCTTTCCAACACACTAATCCCAAACATTTTATGATCTCTACAGCTGCAGCAACAAGAGACACTTGTTATTTTAAACGGAGGCTGAAGAAACTAGAACTAACAGACATAAGAGAAAGTGGAGAAGGTAGAGGATGGAGTTGCAGACTCTTCAGGAGGCTCTGAAAGTGGAAATCCAGGTGCACCAGGTGCGTTGGGTTACTGGCTCCCCATATGTTACTAAGTTATGATCAAGGGCCCGTCTCTGGGTTTTTGTAGGGTTTTTATTTTTTATTATTATTATTTTTAAAATATTTTATTTAGTTATTCACTTGAGAGAGAAAGAGAAAGATTCAGATAGAGAATATGCACACCAGGGCCTTCAAGTCACTGCTAACGAACTCCTGACACATGCACCACCTTGTGTATCTGGCTTTACATGGGTACTGGGAAATCAAACTCAGGTCCTGCTTTGCAGGCAAATGCCTTAACTGCTGAGCCATCTCTCCAGCCCTTATTTATTATTTTTTAAAACTTTTATTGACAACTTTTCATAAGTGTAAACAATATATTATGGTCATAATCCTCTCCCACAACCCTCTCTCTTACCATTCTCCAGTTTCCTCCTCCATTGAATCCTTTCTTTACAACTAATTTCTCTTCTATTTTGTTGTCATCATTTTTTCTCTTGCCATTAGGCAGTGCTTTTGTAGGTATTATCTGTTGGCAATCCTCTGTACAATATCATCCAGTAGTCCTGTGATTTGCTTATTATCGCTACTCCACAAATGCAAGCACTCATATCACTTTAAAGAACTTCCAACTTTCTTCCAGATAAAAGGACTGAAAAGGTTTTTTCATATCGATATCCCTAAGGTATTTAAAAAACAATTAACTTTTTGCCTTTTTCTGGTTCATTTTAAGGTCTTCCATGTATGAGTTGAGATAAACCATGCATATTTTGTTTTATTTTAATTAATTAATTAATTAGTTTATTTATTTATGGTCTTTTGAGTCAGGGTCTCTCACTTGGAAGCCTTGGCTGGTCTTTGAACTCCCTATGCAGACCAGGGTGGTCTTGAACTTGTGGTATAGTCATCCTTTCTCTGCCTCCCTAGTACTGGTAATGAAGTGGTATGCCACCATGCCTGGCTCTGGCTTTTAAAATTTTTCTTGTTAGAAAATTATTTATTTATTTATTTAGAGAAAGAAAAAGAGAGTGAGTTTGGGCACTCCAGAGCTTCCTGTCTCTGCAAACGAACTTCAGGTGCATGTGCCACTTTGTGCATCTGGCTTTACATGGGTACTGGGGAATTGAACCCAGGCCATTAGGCTTTGGGAGTGCTTTTAACCTCCAAGCCATCTCTCCAGCCCCTGATTTTTGCTTTTTAAACCGTGCATGTTTTAAATGAGACACACTTAACTCAAATACCACATATACTTACCACATCACTAAAGTGTTTATTCATCCTATGACTCAGCTTTATGCCTTGATTCCAGTCCCCCTTTTGATGGCTCTTTGGTAAAGAAACTCCTGCTGCCATCACTGGCTATATTTCAAATGTCTTACACTTTACCTTAGATAAAAGTTCAAAGAGGGCTGGGTGTGGTGGTACATACTTTTAACCCCAGAACTTGGGGAGCCAAGGTAGGAGGATCACTGAGTTTCAGGCCAGCCTGAGACTACATAATGAATTCTAAGTCAGCCTGGGCTACAGGGAGACCCTACCTTGACAAACAAACAAACAAACAAACAAACAAACAAAACAAGGTTAAGGAAACCTTTAAAATATGTAATTATAAAAATTTACACATAAAAGTTATAATTATTTCATTTGCTTGAATAATGTGATAACCTTAAAAATAATTATTTTAATTTGTATATATTAACATGTAAAAATATAAAATAAACATAATTATAATCAAGACAATCATTAACATTGTTTTTGTTGTTTTTATTGTTCTTGTTTTCTAGACATCAGCTGGGCATTAGATTTGAGGCACGTAAATTAACACACAATAAACAACTTCGGTACTCAAAATGTCAAATGATGGCTGACTAATTTTGAATATACAGCATTTGTGAATGTAATTTGGAATAGAATGGGTAGAGGGGAACTTTTTTTAACCCAGAGCTTTGGTACACCCTAGGTGAATATTCTGATTTGCATTTCTAGCTGAGAGCTAGCTATTTTGTGTGTGTGTGTGTGGGGGGGGTGTTTTGAGACAGGATCTCACTATAGCTCAGGGGGCTGACCTTGGACTTCTGCCTCAGCCTTCTAAGTGTTGGGATTATAGACTGTAGCCATATCCAGCTTGCTTTTTAAAAGTGTTTGTTCTTAGGTATAGTTTATCCTTTTTTATTCTAATGATGTAATGTACCATTAACTTTTGAAATTGTTGACATATGTATTGGGCTTTTAGAAATCTTTTATTTGGGGGGGGGGGGAACAAACCAGAATTTCCAGGGTCTCTTGCCACTGCAAACAAATTCCAGATGCCATTTTGTGCTTTATATGGTATTGCTGTTACCTTGATTTTTCTGGCAGAAAGTGCCTAACCAAAAGCAGCTTGTAGGAGGAAAGGGTTTATTTTTGCTTACAGACATAGAGGGGACGCTCCATGATGGCAAGGGAAAGTGTGGCATGAGCAGAGACTGGACATCACCTCCTTGCCAATAGCAGATGAACTACAGCAGCAGGAGATTGTACCAAATGCTGGCTATAACACCCATATGCCCACCCCCAACAGTACACCACCTCCAGGAGGCTCCAATTCCTAAATTGCCACCAGTTGGGGACCTAGCATTTAGACTACATAAGTTAAACTACCTCTAAGTAAAACCATCACATATGGGTACTGGGGAATTGAACCCTGGTTGGCAAGCTTTGCAAGCAGGCTCCTTAAACTTCTGAGCCATCTCCCCAGCCCTATGTTGGGCTTTTGATAATTACTAGTTTTACACATTGCCCCAGCATTAATGTGGATGAAAACATACAGGCAAGTTTCAAAGTCTCTATATCTGTGTATTTGGATACATAATCACTTTTGGTGATGGGTTATTTATTTATTTTTTTCATATTAAGTTTCTGTGTTTAGAAATCCCTGCTGTATGGCTGGGCATGTTGGCGCATGCCTTTAATCCCAGCACCTTGGAGGCTGAGGTAGGTGCATCTCCATGAGTTCAAAAGGCTATCCTGGGGCTACAGATGTGAGTTCCAGTTCAACCTGGGCTAGAGGGAGACCCTACCTCAAAGAAGCAGACAGACAAACAAGAAAGAAATCCTTGCTGCTGTGGACCTTGTGGAACTTTGGTGGGGGCATTGTGTCTTATGCTGGTGTACTTCTTATAGTAATATGATACATTGTACACATCTTATTTGGCTTTGCTTTTTGGTACTAATTGAGGAGAGTAAGAATTTATTTACAAAACCAAGTTTATTTTTTCCCTGCATGAACATCTCTTAATGTAGAGGTATGTTGAATACTGAGTTTAGTTCAGTGGCAAGTAACAAATACTAAATTTATAATTTGTTTAAAGCTAACATTGATTGGTACAGATTGAGTTTTGGGAATATAGTAATCAGAAATTTCTGTGAATCAAAGGTAGTTTCGTGATGTTTATATGTAATTTCTGAAGTTTTTTCTTCTCTCAAGAAATTTTGAGACATAGCTAACATTAGTTGCTCATCATAAAATGCAAAATATTTTTTATTATTTGAAAGCAGAGAGAGAGAGAGAGAGAGAGAGAGAGAGAGAGAGAGAGAGAGAGAGAGAGAGAGAGAATGTGTACACCAGGGCCTCCCTGCCACTACAAACAAACTTCAGATTAATCACTTTGTGCATATGACTTTATGTGGGTAATGGGGAAATCAAATCCAGGCCTTTAGGCTTTGTAAGCAAGTGCCTTTAACTGCTGAGCCATCTCTCCAGTCCCATAAAATGTAATTTTAAAATAAGGCTTTCTTGAAAGATATACCACTTTCATAAATACTACAATTATGAAAATTTAACTTTCATTATTTTTTAAGTGCAGTTAAAATTTTAAAATTATATTTATTGACTCAAAGGTCTTCTTCCTACAGTTATCCTAACCATTTTCTTAATATTCATTTTAACTGTCAGTCTCTATATACTTAGTATGAGTTAAATAGTCTTTTTAAAAAAATTATTTAAGAGAGAAAGAGGCATATATATATATATATAGAGAGAGAGAGAGAGAGAGGGAGAGAGAAAGAGAGAGAGGAGAGAGAGGGAGAGAGAGAGAGAGAGAGAGAGAGAGAGAGAGAGAGAGAGAGAGAGAGAGAATGATAATGGGCACACAAGGGCCTCTAGCTATTGTTAGTGAACTCTAGACACATACTCCACCTTGTGCATCTGGCTTATGTGGGTACTGGGGAATCGAACCCAGGTCCTTAGGCTTTGCATGCAAGCACTTTAACTGCTGAGCCATCTCTCCAGATCCCCTTTTAACTTTTTATAGACAGGTTCCATAATTATAGACAATAAACCATTATAATTCCCTTCCTACCCCTACTTTCCCCCTCTTAAATTCACCCTCCATCTTATCCCTCCCTCAATTAGTCTCTATTTTATTTCGATATCATCACTTTTTCCTCCTGTTATGAAGGTCTTGCATAGGAAATGTCAAGCACTGGGAAGTCATGAATATTACGGCCATTTTATATCTGGAAACTTGCATTGTAAGCAGTCCTACCCTTCCTTTGGCTCTTACAATCTTTCTGCCACCTCTTCGCAATGGGCCCTGAGACTCAGGAGGTGTGATAGAGATGTCCCAGTGCTGACACTCTGTCATTTCTTCTCAGCACTATGGTGTCTTTTGAGTCAGCCCAGTGGTCACCTTCATCTGAAAAGAGAAGCTTCTCTAGCCAAAGTGAGAGTAACATTAATATATGGGTATACACGTTTGAAAAAAGTGCTTATAAGGCAGTTTGGTGGACAAAATATATGCATTTAGCCAGATAACAGCAGGCTTTACTCCCCTAGGGCTCATGACTTCCCCACCATAGGCTTTTGGCTAGATCTTCAGTACCAGGCGTATGTATTCCCTTGCCGTGGAGCAGGCCTCCAGTCCAAGTAGAGAGTAGTTGGTTTCCACCATAGCAGACATGCCACTATTGCACCAGTTGGCACCTTTGGCCTGGTTAGCCATTCTTAAGACTTGCAAGGTCCACAGCTGTTCACCACCATTGATGACTTCTGGCTCCCATAGGCCTTATGCAGCCATAGCTTTTTCAGCTTTCTGTCAGCTGGTTAACAGGGAGGAGATTTCCAGCTCAGCTCCAGCTTGATTTCTCAGTTATTTCCTGCAGCCCCTTAATAGTCTTTTCAAACTTTTTATTGACAACCTCCATACATATGCACAATGTATCAGATCATAATCCCCTCCCACCATCCTTCATGGTCACTGATCATGACACATTCAGAAAGGCCAGAAATGACCCCCAGAGTAAGGGCATTAGCTGTGTCTAAGGCCAGAGCAAGAGTGTACTTTTCATTAAGCATTGAAGTAACACTACCCTTTGTTGCATTTTCAGTGAAGGAAGGAAATTAGATGAAAACCAAGTTCCTTTGGTACAAATTGTGTTATTGCCGTAGTCAAAGTCTGGTTTTGTTTTTTATGTTTTCTTTATGTGTAAAGAAATGCAGTGATGTACACCGAGTTTATGTTCAATAGATATTTAAATTATAATCGTCATCTTTTGGAGGAACTAACCTTTTTATTTCCCCTTCCTTTGATTTTACATGAAATTGTTGGTATCTTTCAAAGTATTAACTCCTCCTTGTGGAATAAAAGTAGAGTAAAGCAAAACTTCACAAACATTCCCTGTAAAGAGCCAGATGGTTAAAATACTTTAGGCCATGCAGGTCATTTATAGTCTGCCAGAACTACTCTTTCTGCTGTTGAGCAGATCAATCACCTATAGACAGTATGCAAACAAATGAGTGTGGCTCTATTCCATAAAACTTTATTTTTTGTGTGTGCGTGCACGCACGCATCTGTGGTCTATGCAAGTTTGTGTGCCCTTGCTGTGCCCTATGCTCTTGCCTGTAATGAAGTATGGCCATCTAAGGTGGCTATTGGGTGTCCCACTTATCAGTCTTCTGTCTGTTCTTGGTTTGGGCTGCAGTTCCTTGCTGATTCTGGAGCCTGCCATTTTTCATGCCCTTGGGTGATGTTTGGATCTAGGCTTCCCTGCAGGACTGGGGTTAGAGGCATGTATAGCTCTTCCCAGCTGTTGAACGTAGGTTCTGGAGATTAGAAGTAGGGGGGTTTCAGGGCCTCATGCTTATCCAGCACTTAACTGTGGAGCCACCTTACTAATACCATAAAACTTTATTTATGAAAACATGTGGTGGGCTAGATTTGGCCTATTGGCTGTTCTTTGTTTCTCTTTACAGGAGGTAGATCATGAGAAGTTGTTGCATTGGAAGGTAACTTGACTTTGATAGACTCTCAGCTTAAAGTCACTAGGGATTTGGATAGTTCACTAAGTAGCCCAGCTTGTTCTGCTTGCATAAAATGTAGTTTAACTGCTTATACATAAAAAATTAATTTCCTTCAGAGGTAGAGCAAGTGTAGTTACTAGGTAGTTTTAAATTCCAGTGTCATGGAAGAAAAGCCGTTTCAGCTTCAAACAATAACTGTAGTATAGTAGCCAGTTCTGTGGTAACCAAATCAAAAAAGACTATCAGGCCTTTTTTTTTTTTGAGGTAAGGTCTCGTTCTAGCCCAGGCTGACCTGGAATTTGGTATGTAGTTTCAGGGTGTCCCTGAGCTCACAGCAGTCCACCTACCTCTGCCTTCCAAGTGCTGGGATTAAAGGTGTGTGCCACCACACCTGGCTCAGGCCTTTTTAATTAAAGTTGGGCTAGAGTTTATAAAATGTTTATGTAGGGCTGGAGAGATGACTCAACCGTTAAAGGCACTTATTTGCAAAAGCCTGATGGCCTGGGTTCAAGTCCCCAGTGTTCACATAAAGCCAGATGCACATGCACCTGGAATTCATTTGCAGTGGTAGGAGGCCCTGATTTGCCCATGCTCACTCTGTTTCTGTCTGCCTCTTTCTCAAATAAATAAACAAAAATATTTATTAAAAATGTTTCTGTCTAAAACCTTGTTTTGTGATTGCATTGAACTCTTAGGACGTGCATTACTACCGTGACATAGATTGAGACTAGGCCACTAAAGAGGCGAGTTTAGTGACATACGTGTCACATGCTTGGCAACTTCAGCTATTCAGAATGTATTTTAGCCCTGGGAAGAAAGGCTTCTGTCCAATTAGTATAAATGCCACAAATCATTCACCAAAGTACATTTTGCTGAAGACGAGGTCATTATAACCTAGTCACGCACCCTCAAGTTCAACTAGCAGGTGTATCACAGAGAAGATCTGAAGCAGCCAAGTTGAGTTGGGGTTCAGTGCTATTAGAAGTGTTAGGAGGAGACACAATTATCGCGAGATTTGTCATCTGGCTGCTTGTGTTGTTAAGGAGTAGACTAAAATGCTAAAACTGACATAAGAACTCACTAAAGCAAAGCAGGGTGGGGTCTGTTACTACAGGGTCATTATTGTTTGTGGTATATTACGTTAACTCATGTTATCATGCCTCTTAAGAAATAAGAGCTTGACTTTTTTCTATTTAATAAAATAGATGAGTATACTAATATATTTAAAATTTTAATTTATAGCTGAATTTAAGAGTACTTTGTGAGAGTAATAAGCTTTTTTCATTATATGAAGAAACCACTTGGACAGCAGCTATTGATGTGCTGAGCGATCAGCCAGCTGTTATTCATCTTTTAAATTCTCCTCTGTGTGGCAGTGATGTTTTTTTACCAGTTGGGTTATGTCAATGACATTTATTTTTGTTATTTGTTGGACTTTCGTTTTCCTAGTGAGGTCTCTTTCCCCTCTGGGGGAACCTGAATGGTAGAGTTTTTCATTGTTCCTCCACTTTCTTGTTCTCTGATACTAACACTGGGCCCCTGAAGATATGGTATGCTTCTGTGTGTTCCCTACTCCTTAAAAGGAGGATAGCTAAGAGTAGGTATCCATTATGGATAGCTGACCTACCTTCTGTAAAGATATGCAAATAACAACCAATAGGCCGAACTACCCCACCACCCATTTTTATAAAGTTTTATGGTGCTAGCAGTCTTCTATTGTAAGGACCAAACCAACCCCAACAGACCCTCCCAATCTGGACTCTGCTGCACACACACAGCTTGGTTTTGCATGGGCGAAGCTTTTTTCTAGACCTTCTTTGGACTCTATCAGAGAAAGTGTTGAATGGAAGATAGCCCTTGGAGTATCCAGTTTGTTTCAGAACTCTCCATCCTCTTCCGTGTCTCCACATTGAGAAGCTGACATAGAAAGTAATTTTCTCCCAATCGCCTTTTCCGTAGATCACGGAAGTTTTCTGATCTGTTTTGATGGTGATATTGCTCTTTTTTTTTTTTTTTTTTTTTTTGTGGAGAAGAAGACTTTTTGACTAAAAACTGATTACCCATAAATGTTGGTATTTGGACTGACAGTTCTTTCTCTCTCTTTATTACCAGAAACTCGTTGCTCAAATGAAGCAGGATCCACAGGTAAAATTCTATTGTTACTCATTTTATTTTCCAATTAAAAAATAATTCAAATTGATGCTAAAGTATCAACATGTAGAGGGTAGCAAAGTTTAAATAACTGTTTTATTCCAAACAGCAAATATTTTTAGCACATTGGTCTTTATGTTTTATAGGTTTAGAAAAATTCAATTGTAATATAAAACAGTTATCATTCATCCTGTTACTATTATTTTGCCTTTCTATTAATAACTTTGAATATGTGAAAAAATGAGGAGGGTTCATACAGCTTAAATTTATTTATGTGTTATAATGGTTTATTTTTGATGCATGTCCTCACAGTTTAGCCTACACTGGCCTAAAATTCTCGATTCTTCTGCCTCAGCCTCCCAAATCCTGGGATTATAGGATGTGCTACCATAACTGATTTAACTTAAATTTCATTTTGTTAAATCTGCATATTGAAAATTAGAATTTATAAAGCTTTCTTGAGTCTGAAAATGAAGGTTCTAAATTATTCTCTTTTATATTTATTTGGAGAGAGAAAATGGGCATGCCAGGGCCTCCTGCCACTGCAAACTCCTAGATGCACAAGCCACTTTGTGCATCTGGCTTTACATGGGTATTGGCGAATTGAGCCTGGGCTGTCAGGGTTTGCAAACACCTTTGACCTCCGAGCCATTGCTCCAGCACCTAAATCATTCTTCATTAACATGGAGTTTATAGTATAGGACATCTGAATACTGAGCTTACTATGTTCAGGGGAAACATTTTAGAATAATTTTTAAAAATATTTATTTATTCATTTGCAAACAGAGAGAGAAGAGAGACAGAGAATGGGGGTGCCAGGGCCTCCAGCTGCTGCAAACTTTAGATGCATGCACTTCTTTATGCGTCTGGCTTTAAATGGGTACTAGGGAATTGAACTAAGGAGTTGTTAGGCTTTACAGGCAAGCACCTTAACCACTGAGCCATCTGTCCAGCCTCCTAAATGATTTTTAAAAACCATTTGAAAATTTTGTTTGATTCTGTTTTTTTGTCTTTGAGGCAGAGTCCCATGTTCCTGTATGATCTTGCCCTCCTTGCTTCTAACTCCCAGATGCTAGGATTGTAGGCCTATGCCACCATGCCTGCTGTGACTTTATATTTATTTATTTATTTGAGGTAGGGTCTCACTCTTTAGTCCTAGGCTGGCCTCAAACTCATAGCAATTCTCCTACCTCTGCCTCCCCAGTGCTGGAATTAAAGACGTGTGCCACAACGCCCAATTTATTCTTCTCTCCCCTCACCCCCAGAGATAGAGTCTCACTCTAGCCCAGGCTGACCTGGAATTCACTATGTAGTCTCAGGGTGGCCTTGAACTCATGGTGATCCTCCTACCTCTGCCTCCCGAGTGTTGGGATTAAAGGCATGCACCACCACATCCGGCTAATTTATTCATTTTTTAAATGTTTTAATTATTTTCAAGTAAAGAGAGAGATATGAAGGGGTGGGGATAGGTACACCAGGGCCTCTTGCCACTGCAAACAAGTTCCAGGTGCATGCACCATTTTGTGCATCTGGCTTTATGTGGGTACTGGGGAATTGAATCTAGTCTGTCTGGCTTTGCCTTTAACCACTGAGTCATCTCTCCAGCTTGACTTTTTTATTTTAAAAGAACCCCTAAAGAGGGTTTCAGAATTAGTTTATATCTTATAATAGTTGGTAAACTGTTAACTTTAAAACTTTTGTTCACAGGAGTTTTTACTTTGACATTTTATTCTCTTTTGAAGATATTTCCCCCCCAAAGTTACTTTGTGTTTTAGTGGCTCTTGCCTGTTACTCAGGCAGTGACTTCTTCATCCATGCGCAGGGGGTCATACATGCCTGTTTGTAAAGCCAAATAAACTTGTGAAGAATGGTACTGAGGCGGATTGATTTTTTTTTTTGAAGTGGAAAATAATATTCATCTCTAGAAAATGAGGACACAGTGGTCTGACTGTTGCATTTTCATACAGCTCATTGATTTTGGTAGCTGGCATTGCATCTCACATTTATTCCTGTTTGACAGTCCAAGTTGCACGGGAAACTATTTTTACTGTTTTTTAGTATACTTACAATTTAAATTGAATTTAAAAACCAGAGGCAATAGATTGATAGATCCTTCATATTTAAGGTGGTAACCTGCATTTTCAACAACTGAAGTACTCTTAGGAGCTGGCACTTTTGGAATATTTGGTGATTTGTGTAACAGAAAATTTTTTATTCTGAAAAATCTAAGGTGCAGTAACTTATTGGACAGCATTTTAGGTGATTTCATAGAAACCATATTTCAAACATACCTTAAAAAGTCCACCTGGAATAAACTTGAAACTCAATACAGGAGAAAGTTGTGTGCCCCAACCCTGACAGAAGACCTGGCGGGGTAAATTGAAAGAATCACATGTGAAATGAAAAAATTTTATATGAACTAATTAAGTCAAAGTCTCTCGTTAGAGTGTTGTCCAGACTGCTGGTATTGTTTTATGTTAAGCATGTGGAAACTTCAGTGTTTGCAAACATACATACTCAGCATATCTCATCTAGAATAGTAAACTTTTTGTTTTTTGATTCCTGGAATTTTTGAACTGAGAGAGTGCCCTGGTTATCAGTGTGATAATTTGAATGATATGGTGTTAGGCAGTTACAGTCCTTACAGCTTTTCAAATCTAGGCTAAAATAGCAAATGTACTTTATTAAACAAGAGAGGAGACAAGTAGAGAAAACCTTTTATCTTTGATAATGCCACTAAGCATGCAGGGTATGCGTACTTAAGACTTCCATTTTTCTGTTTTTGTCTGATTAGTGGAGCTTTAGATTTTTCTGTTAACTGATGCTTTCTATAAGAATAATATTTTAGTGGAAAGGTACATTGTAATGCAAGATGCTAAAATGTAAAACTTTATAATTTAAAACAGTTGCAGAGAAGCTGCTCTTACTTATTGTCAGGAGCCCATATTGAGGATCTCTGCATTAGGGGTTGATATTATGACAGATTTGATTGGATAAATGCTTAAGTTTGCTTCATCATTTGTAGTACAGCACACTTTGTCTTCTTGCTACTATTCTGTTAACAAATGAATATCTTTCTCACAGATATTTTTTCTTTCCAATCAGAATGCTGACTTAAAGAAACAGCTTCATGAACTCCAAGCCAAAATCACAGCTTTGAGTGAGAAACAGGTAGGGGAAAGGAAGAGGGGCGTATTTTTAACCTTGTGTTCTAAAGATATGTGTGCTTGAGGCTTTAAGAGAACTGCTATTTTTCTTCCTGTGTGAAAATAAGTGTGGGCAGCCAGACTTGGTTTTAATTTTGCTTGAGCTCTGTTTATCTATTTTTGTTTTTGGTTGAAATCAGTTTCTAGAATATCCCATGAGTATATGCTACTGGCAAATATCTAAAAGCAATGTGGCAGGCTACTGTTGACTGTGTTCATTAAACTCTATAGTTTATATCCATTGGGGAGGGGAAAAAGTTAGTGGGAGTGTGTGATAGAGAATCTTTTAGCTTCTGTGTCTTGATAACTATTTTAAAGGCTTGAGCTGCCATTTAACTTATTGTGGAGAGAATAGCTCTTAAGTAGATCCTTAAATGTAGGTCTCCTGATGTAATGTTAGTCTTTAAATTAGTCTGATAAATTTACCGAGTACTTGAAAAAAAAATCTTTGATGTAAACTTGCTGGATGTATTCTATAGAGGGCAAGAGAAGAGTATTTTTTTTAAACAAGGATATCTATAAAGTATTGCCAGTTCAGGCAGTTCCTGCCACCAGGTGGAGTGTGACCATTGATAGAGCCATAAGTAAATGTCCCTGGTAATCCGATGAAAGCATTTGCTTTCTTGTTCCTCCCCAACCACTTCCCCTCTGATTAGAAGAACATTTTCTGTGGAGTAGGTACATGTGTGAACCAACAGGATAAAGTGATTCATACTTGACGATTCAATGCTAGTGACATCTTACTGAAGATTTTTGACAGAACAGTTCTCACTAACTGGTTTTTATGTTGTATTTTAAACTTTTACTTAAGTAATCACAATGTGTAAATTTTTTCCCTGGGGATTTCTGACTGTGTCTTTTTGTGTTTTTATTTAACTAAGAGGAGAAATAAACTTTGAGAATCATGTGGAGTAGATCTGCTAATGAGTTAATTTCTCAAGCTGAGTCTACCACTGCTTTTTATTTCTTCCTTCTGTTCTAATGCTTCCCAATCTCATCTTCTGCAGAGAGAGAGGTGTTTTAGATTTGGGAGTTGCAAAGTTAGAACTGGACCGAAGAAGGAAAAATACAAGAGGCCTTGTTAGTATGTGATTCAGTTCTCTAACTTCAGAATGATGAGGGTTAGTGAGAGTGTTCTAGCTTTAGGATTTGCTTGGCACAGCATCCTTATGGTTTTAGGATTATTTTGTCAAGATGCCAATAACTGAGTCACTGGCTGAAAAACTCACGAGTTCTAGTAGGGAACGAAGTTGAGAACTGATAGTGGAATGGGGTGTAGGATGCAATTAAAGCTAAAACAACCTAAGGCTACATTTTAGGGAAATGGGGTAATTTTTAAAAGTTTGCATTTATTTGAAATTTGAGCTTTTGAAAATGAATGTAAAGGTCTGCTTTATTATGTTAACATTTTATTCCTTAAATTTCTGTCAGGGACCTCACTTAGAAAATTGCAGCTGTCTATGTTCACTTATCTGTTTCATCAGGTGGCAAACTAATTATCATCTAAGCTAAGTTCAGATTTTATAAACTGAAATTAACAAAAATATATTTAACATCAGAACAACCTGAGATATAAAAGGAAAGAAATGAGCCAGAAGCTTGTTGTTTTCCTATGTGCTTCACTATTAGAACAGTTTTCTGAGCCGGGTCGTGATGGCACATGCCTTTAATCCCAGCATTTGGGAGGGAGAGATAGGTGGATCACTGTGAGTTTGAGGACAGCCTGAGACTACATAGTGAATTCCAGGTCAGCCTGGCCTAGAGCAAGACCCTACCTCAAAAAACAAACAAACAAACAAACAAAAACAACAAAACAAAACAGCCTTCCGGAAGCTAGGAAAACATCATCTCTAGGAAGGACAGTTTGAAGACAGCACGGCAATAAAGTGTAGAAGCTGATCTTCCTCAGACATATTTTCAGCTCTAAGTATTAATCAGTCTGTAGTTTCAAATGGTTTTATTTTGGATAAATCCTATTGCTTTATGCCTAACCTTTGCTTTTTGTGTCAAAAGATTTACTTAGCCCCTAGCAAAACTTCACTGATTTTCCTTTCACTTTAATAACTAATATCTCAATTACCTTACTTACATGACTAATATTTTAATTTAATATCAAATTTTTGTTGTGAGAAAAATTTAGAGCATGAAGAATGATGTCATATTTACTTGCATTTTAAAATATTAAATTTTTTTTTTTTTTTTTGCAAGCAGAGGGAGATAGAAGAAAACCAGACAGAGAGAGAATGGGTGTGCCAGGGCCTCTAGCCACTGCAAATGAACTCCAGATGCATGTACTACTTTGTGTATCTGGCTTTACATGGATACCTGGGAAATTGAACCCGAGTCTGTTAGGCTTTGCAGGCACGTGCCTTAACCACTGAGCAATCTCTACAGCCCTAGATTAAAAAAAAAATATATATATATATGTATTTATTTGCAAGGAGAGAGAGAAAGATGCTCCAGATGTGTATACCACTGTGCACCTGGCTTTATATGGTTACTGGGGAATTGAACCAAGGTCATTGGGCTTTGCAGGCAAACGTCTTAACTGCTGGGCCATCTCTCCAGTACCTGCCATTAAAAAAAATATTTATTTGCAAGGAGAGAGAGCCTAGATTTAAAAAAAATGTTTTCATTTATTTTCAAGGAGAGGAGAGGAGAAGAGAGGAGAGAGAGAGAGAGAGAGAGAGAGAGAGAGAGAGAGGAGAGAGAATGAATAGGTACATACCAGGGCCTCTAGATGCAGCAAACAAACTCCAGATACATGCACCACTGTGCATCTGGCTTTACGTGGGTACTGGGGAATGGAACACAGGACGTTAAGCTTTGCAGGCAAGCGCCTTAACCACTGAGCCATCTCCCCAGCCCCTTTACTTACATTTCTTATTGATATTTTTCTATGTCCCTTTGAAAACTTAATCATACAATACATTTTCTTACTTGGCTTTATTAGAGGAGCAAAACATTGCAGTGTCTACTGATTTACAGTAGACGCTAGTTCTGATCCATTATTACCACTTCAATCTTTGGTGCTCAGTTTCTTCCTCAAGTTTGATTATGTGAGCTGGGTTGGGCTGGAGCTCATTGGTGGTACTTACACAGCATGCTTGAGGCTGTGGCTTCAATCCTCAGCACTATAAAGAAGTATAGTGTTGCTCTCTGGAGAAATAGTCTTTGGTGGGCATCCTTCATGGTGAAAACTCAGTAATTTTCATTGGATTCTTGGTTATGAGGGTTCTAGTGCTTTCACACTGTGACTTGCTATTTCTGAAACTCAAGAGTGGATTTTGAAGACAGCTTAAACTACAGGTATTGAGTTTTAACTTGGAAAATTCCCTGACTTGGTGGGTTAAGTAAACTGTATGTTATATAAGTGTTAAAACTATTGTCTAGTGACATAGAAATGTGCTCCTGATAAAATAAATAAAAGGACATATGCATTATAATCCCATTTTTGTGCTTGGTCTATGTATGTATGTATGTATGTATGTATGTATGTATGTATGTATGTATGTGGGCATGTTTATGATAACAATGTTGGTATATAATGTTGGAAGGTGGTGACTTTTGTAGGTGTCAGTTTTTCCATGTAATCATACATATTTTAATTAATTACTTTGTATATTTATTTAGCTTGTGTGCTTGTGTATGTGCAATGCACGTGGAGGCCAAAGGACAACCTCAGGTGTGGTTCCTCAGGTGCCATCTGCCTTTTTCTTGAAATGGTCTCACTAGCCTGAAACTCACCAAGGAGGGTAGACTGGTTAGCTAGTGAGTCCAGAGATCCTCCCCAGTACTGGGATTACAAACAAGTGCTACCATGCCCAGCTTTTTATGTGAGTACTGGTCATCAAACTCAGATTCTCATGCTTGCAAGTAAAGACTTTAATAACTCAGCTCTCTTCCCATCCTTGTATATATTTTCCAAATTCTCCATAGTAAGTATGCTTCACTTTTAAAATCAGAAATAAGCAAGAAACATTATTATTTTTGGGGGGATATGTCTAGTAGGTGTGGTGCAGTGTGTTCGTGGTTGTGTATTGTATGTGTGCTTGTGTGTATGCACGCTGCAGATGCATGCTCTGAGCCTGTTCAGAGACCAGAGGAGAACCTTGGCTGTCCTCCATCACTCGTGTGTTCCTTTACGTGGAGTTTAACTTGAACCTGTAGCTTCTGCTTTAGGTCAGACCAGTAAGCCCCAGCCATTCTCCTCTGCTCCACACAGGACTGGATTATAGGCATCTGTTTGCGTGGGTGCTAGGGAATCAAACATGGTGAATCAGGTCTTCTCAGAGCCACATGCTTGCACAGCAAACACTCTTACCCCCCGAGTCATCTCCTTAGCCCCAAGAAACATTTCAACATTTTCTTCAAAACCAACCTCTTGTCTATGCCTGGGATAGGTAACGTTTAAAAACCTCGTGATATACTCTTCATGATACTTGATCCACTCTAAGCAGAGAACTCATCTATGTTAGACAGTAGTAATGCTGGACACAGAAGAAACTGTTCACTTCCTGACCTGCAGGATCCATTCTTCTGCTCTCGCCCTCCTCGTGTTTGTCAGGAAAGATCTGCTGGAGGGAAAGAGGGAAAGTGCTTACTTGCTTTAGTGCTCTGCCTTTCCTAATTTCTTGCAGAGGAAACGTTTGTTTATGTTTACCTATCTACTGATGAGTTTATTTTCAGTACTAGTGATGGAACCTAGGACTTAATGCATGTAAGGCAAGTACTCTACCCATAACTGTGCTACGTCCCCCAGCCCAGTAGGCAAAATCTTAACATTCCAAACTGTGTTTCTTGTCCCTATGAGGATTCAGGCCTGAGTGATACAAGGTGGTTTTCCCTGCCTCAACAGTTGGCCAGCCTACTTCCTTTCACCTGTCAAGTTTCACCTCCATGCTTACATTTGTGACTTCTCTGAGGAGGTATCCCTAAAACCTCTTTTATCCACTTACAGTCAGCTACTTTTGTCATAATCTCCTCATTGAACCCTTCGTTTTCCTTCAGTTATGCCATTTCAGATTATGTTCATGTGTGAATGATTGAAAAACCCAAATAAAGCTGGCTTAAATAGGGTAGACTCTGACTTCTCCCTCTTCTGAAGGAAGGCTCTGTAGTGGACTAGGCTGGCAAGAGTGGCCTCAGTGTCAGTGAACCCTGAATCTGTCGTTGCTCTGTTGTTGCGCTGCCATTCTCAGCATGGAGCTTGCCCATCAGAGTCCAAAATAGAAGCTCCATCTGCTAAGAAGAGGGAAAAGCAACAGAGTAATCCCTTTATTTTTGAAGCTGTTTACTGGAAGCTGTATGTACCACTTCCAGTTAAATTATCTTGACTTGAACTTAGTCACATGGCCTCAGCTAGGAGCAGGGACAACTGGGATATGTAGTTTATTGCTGGTGACCATGACCAGATTAAATTCAGATACTATTACTGGGTAAAAAAATGAGAAACATGTACTATAAGTAAAATAGCATTTTCTACTATCATAGCATATCATTACATATCTACTTATATGATTACTATTTTTTTTCTCCTTTAGTATCCATAATTAGATACATTGAGTGAGCAAATGAGTTGGTATCCCCAGTTCCCTGATTCTCCTGTTCCATGTCCCCAATCAGCTGGGTATCATCTTCCGTGGGCAAACTAGATCAGTCCATGGGGTAGGGGATTCTGGATAGCCTAGGCGTCAACCTGGTTGATTACTGTTTTTAAAATATCTGTTTTTTTTTTTTTTAAACTTTTTCCCCAGGGTTTCTCTCTCTCTCTTTTTTTTTAATGTTATTTATTTGTAAGCAGAGAAGATATAAGAGAGACAGAGAATAGGCCCAGGGCCTCCAACTGCTGCAAATGAATTCCAGATGCACGCTCCACTGTGCATCTGGCTTCATGTGGGTACTGGGGAATTGAACCTGGGTTATTAGGCTTTCAGGCAAGCCCCTTAACTGCTGAGCCATCTCTCAAGCCCTAATATCTGTGTTTTATTTCTAGTATGATAGTAATGTAAAATTGAACAGAGAATAGTATTTAGCATAGAATTAGCTTTTCATAATTTTGTTCTGTCTCTAAATAATTCTTTATTTTAAAGAACAGTACATCTTGCTTTTTAAACTTAATATATTCTAAGCACTTTCTTATTTTAAAATTTTTGCTTGTGGGGGGGGGCATGTGGCATGTGTGGTGTATGCACATGTTTGTGCCCTTGCTGCACCCTATCTGCTTGCCTTGGGAGGTGCCTGGAATGAGACACCCCATTGATGTTCCAGGTTAGGTGTCCCACTCCATTGCTAGTCTGCCCGGCCTCATTTTTGAACCTGAATCTTTACTGTTGCTGGAGCTTGTGGGGCTCTATGGGTTTGCAGGTCTCTGCTCTCTTGTGGGACTTGGGTTACAGGTGCTTGTGGCCACACCCAGCTGTTTACAGGGTTCTGGAGATTTGAACTCTGGCTGTCTCAGGCCCCCTGAGGCCCACCCACATGCTTGTATAGGAAGTGCACCTAGCCACTGAGTCATCTCTCCAGCCGCATTATTCTTAATTTTTAATTTTATTTTTCAACTTTGTGCCCTTGGCACAGCAGTGCCTGGGTGCAGTGGGCTGGCCCCATGTAGATGTCTCCACCCATGCCAGGAGCCAGTGCTGAGAATGCCTGTTAGCTGCCTCATTCCCACCTGCTGGAGACATGTCCCTGTCCTCCCCAGGCACCAGCCCAGGCCTTGCCTAGCTGCTGGCCAAGGGCGGCTGGTAACAGTGGTTGGAAGGGACTGACCACTTTTATTTTTGAAAAACAGTTATTTTAATTTATTTTCAAGGGGGAGAGAGAGAATATGAGAATGAAAATGAATGAGCACACCAGGGGCTCTTGCCACTACAAACTCCATAACTCCAGATGCTTGTGACCACTTAGTGCATCTGGCTTTACTGAGTACTGGGGAATGGAACCTTGGCTGTAAGGCTTTACAAATAAGCACCTTTAACTGCTGAATCATCTCCCCAACCCCCATTTTCTTAATTTTTGAGTTTTCTTTGAAAGCATGATTTTTTTAAGGGCTTCAAATATTTTATTGTGTAACTATACCATAATTTAAAATATTATTTCTCTATTAGTTGACAGTTGTTTTTCTAGTTTTTTGCAGTTATTAATATTTATAATGATGAAAACTTTTCTATGTAAATCTCTGTTGCTCTCTGATTGCCTTAGGATATATTCCTAGGCTGGTCTTGAACTTACTGTGTAGCTCATGCCAGACTCAAATTCCCTATATTGTGAGTTCAAGACCAGCCTGGGCTGTTCAGTGAAACTATTAAAAGCCAAAAGTTGACATGGTAGCATACTCCTTTAATCCCAGAGCAGAGGTAGGAGGATTGCCATTGAGTTCAAGGCAAGCCTAGGATGACAGAGTGAGTTTCATGTAAGCATGGACTAGAGTGAGATCTTACCTCAAAAAAATAAAAAGCAAACAAATAGGGAAAGAAAATATTGTATATTTTATCTTATCTATGGAATCTAGACTTGACTACACAACGTAAAAATAGAAGGGAGACTATTTGGGTGGAGGCAGGAGACAGCTGAAAGGGAGAAGGAAGACTGAGGAAGGGCAGGCTGGTGAGTGTGAACACAGCATAGTGATGTAGATTTATGAAAATGTCATTCAGTATTTTATATGCTTAATAAATATTAATAAAAACAATAACAATTAAACAAGAAACCTTTGTACTATGTATTTCCAAATAGCCTCTAGAAAGAGAATATGAGAGAATAGAAAATACAGAACATCTGGTTTTCCCCAGAAGCAACTCTGTAGGGAGAATAAAGCACTGTGCAGAGTCTGAAGTGGGTTAATCTTTATCTGGAGTTATACTTTTCACAGAGTTTGCCATTTGTCCTTGGTATAAATATTTAAATATATTCCATACACTTGCCTTGTGGTTTTAGTTTTTATGTTCCTTTCACTCCTTTTCCTATGTTCTTTTTTAAAGGGAGACCCCTATGTTGACTTTGATAATTTTTTATTAAGTTTGCTTCTCTGTGTTTAAAATTATAGTTTGCTATTCCTTACAGATTGCTTTAACACAGTAGATTTAGGTACTTTTCTGAGTTGAAGAAATAGTTGCCATTTGTGGACCCATTCTCAATTTTAAAATCAAACATTTTAGTCAAATAAAAGCTGAGGTTTTAGAGAGAGGTTTCTGTCTCTGCTATAACTAGTTACGTTTCTGATATTGGTGTACTGCTTCATGTTACTACAGTGAAATACCTGAGGCAATTAATTTCATAAAAGAAAGGTTTATATGGCCTACACTATGGAGATTCAGAGCCCAAGAACAGATGGCCCCGTTGCTTTGGGCCTCTTGTGAGAACATTGAGTCATAGCTGGAGCACATGGCGCATCGTGAAGCAGGAAACAGCTCGAGACAGGGTCTCAGTGTCAAAACCTGCCATAAGGCTGCACTGTGTAAATACCCACAGCACCTCCCAGTAGTGCTACTCTGAGGAGCAAGCCTCTAACACATGGGCATTTAAGGGTCATTTCCCATTTTCATAGCACAGACAGCAGCAGTAGATGACTTGAACAGTGATGGGTGGGTTGGAGTAGGAGCACTATGAGTGTCTTTCCAGTCCTGATCCTATACGGGACTTGATAATATTTCATTTATTAAATCATTTTCTATGTCTCCTTCCTTGTTCATGGAAAGTGTGGATTAATGCCTTTTAGCAGTGAATGACCATGTATGTATTTATTGAGTACATCCAGTTTTGGGGTTCGAGTTCTATTTAAATGGGTATTGTTTACTTTAGTTGGTACTTCATCTTAAGTAACACCTTTGTCTTACATTAGTAAAGTACTAATTTCTAAGGAGCTAAAACATTTCACACTTGGGCACGAGTGCATCATTGTAATATGTAGACTGAGACGTGGACTTTGCAGTTATCCTGGCTAGGATAACTAATCACACTAGGATATGTGTCATTATATGCTTCTTTTCTTCAGTTTTACTTAGTAAAAAACTCTGTAGACCTTTATTAGATGACTTTGGAAATAGGACATAAAGCAAAATAGTTGCATTGCCTTTAGTCCTCATTGTCTTGGGGAAATTGGATAGTCTGATGTTGGTGACCTGATACAAGACTCTCTGACTTCAACCTGTAACTGTGGAATGTTTCCTCATTCACAACCTAGATAGTGTGCACAATTTAGAATTATTGTTTCCTTGGAGATCCTTTAATTATGACAGGAGACCTATCTTCAGGTTTACACAAAGCTTAGGAGTTCCCTAAGAGTTAGTCTAGCTCATTCTTCCTGTGTAATATTTCTGTGAAACCACTGGTCCATTTGTATGATGAGTTTGCTGTCACTTTTGTATACTTAGGATGTCTGCTGCTTCTCCTTTGCATCAAATACAGGAAATGTAATATTTCAGATTTCTTTTGGGCCAACCACATTGGCTTATATTCTGATAAGATGAGATGAAGAACTTGGAAATTCTGGCCAGAATTCCGTGAAGGTTCTAAAGATTGGAGATGTTGTGTGTGATGTGACTGTGGCTCTTAAGTGCTGTGCTGTATCCTTTCTTTTATACCTTTATTTTTAGAGTACAGTGGTTTCTGTTGCTAGCAGTTGGTCAGATATGATTGTGTTTTTAAGGAAGAGCAGCTTGAAGTAGCATGGTGCTGCATCTGTAGGATATTTTTCCTGTGTGTGTGGAGAAAAATCAAGTAAGTTGGTGACTCTTAACAGCTATGGCTACCAAGTATAGCAAGAGGAGAGCAGACCTATCCTCTTGTAAGTTTCTCCTAATTACTTGGTTTCAGTGATGACTTCAATTCAACATGAAATCCTTAACCATCACTATCTGGGGTGATAAGTATTGACACGGGGCCACTGGAACCTACTATAGGCTTTTCCCTCTTGGATAACCTCTTGCTTAGCTGAGAATAGCTGCTCCAAGATGTGAAAATAAGCCAACATCCGAAGAGGTGGCACTGTTTTCAAGGCCTGGGCTGTGTCTATCTTGATATTTACATACACTACTCTTCAAAATGTTTACAGACTCTGGCTCTTTGGAAACCATTAATATTACTGCCTGGCCAGTGTTAATGTATATCATGCTTTTCATGAGCTAGTTTATCTCTGGCCTCTTCAGTGTATCGGGAACTTAATTTGTTTTGTTCTGTTTTTTTTGTTTTTTGGCTTTTCAAGGTAGGATCTTGTTCTAGCCCAGGCTGACCTGGAATTCACTATGTCGTCTCAGGCTGGCCATGGTGATCCTCCTACCTCTGCTTCCCAAGTGCTGGGATTAAAGGGGTGTTCCATCACACCTGTCTGGTGTAATTATGTGTAGCATCCTAAAGGGCAAGGACTGTTGTTTTCCATGTGTACTCATCAAATTCAGCATGACAGGCAAATAGCAACATGTTTGCATGTATTAATTCACTATGTATTCAGGATGGTAACAAGGTAGCCAAGAATGTCCACACCAAGAGGTTCACCATGGAAAGAAGATTTTTATTCAGATGGTTCAAGTCCCCCAACTTTAAGGTCAATGTGGAAATTTAGTATTTTGTGTGTGTGCATGCATGTTTGGTGTACATTCTTATGTGTCTTCATGTCTGCATGCGTGTGGTGCACATGTGTGTGCATGTATTTGGAGACCAGAGGTTGGCATCAAATGTCTTCCTCAGTCACACTCTATCTTATTCTTTGAGACAGAGTCTCTCAGTGAACCTAGAGCTTACTGATTCAGCTAGCCAGAAAGTCTTAGAGATTCTCCTGTCTCTGCCTTCCCAGCACCGGGATTATAGGTGCCATACCTGGCATTTTATGTGGGTCCTGTGGATCTGAACTCAGGTCCTCATGCTTCCTTAGCAAACACTTTATTCACTGAGCCATATCTACAGCCCAAAAGTTGGTATTTTTAACCTTATATATTCTTATTATTTGAATTTATTTTTCTTCTGTTTTGAATTTATTTTTATAAGGAATATATGTTCACTTTTAAAATTGTTGGAAGTATACAAATACAGAAATAAATCTAAATATGTGTATATATTTATATGTATGTGCATATGGCTCAAATGCCTTTTTACAGATTGAAACACCTGGGTAACTACTTACCTGCATCGATAATCAGAATAGTAATATTACCACAGATGCCTTGCTGTACTTCCTCCCACCAGAGAAACCATTATTGTGACTTCAAACTGTATGAAGTAATTTTACCTGCATATGAAATCAAATAAGGTATGCTGTTTTCTATCTAATGTGTTTTGTTCAACATGAGATTACACCTATTTCTTTAAGAATTTAATTTGAAATAATCATAGATTCAAAGGAAGTTATCTTTAAAAACTTTAAATCACTTAAGAAAAAGCTTGTTATTTCCTGGCTTTACCTATCCCACATAGTATAGTTACATCTTTCTCTTTGTAGGGGAATAGTTTCTTGCTCTATAGCTCTTGAGTAACTTTTTTTAAAAAAATTATTGTATGTGTATATGTAAGTGTGTGTTTGTGTATGTGAGGTGGGCACATGTGTGTCATGGTACACATGTGAGGACAGAGGATAACCTCAGGTGTTATCTTCACCTTTTACCTTGTTTGATCCAGGGACTCTTGTTTACTGCTGTGTAAGCCAGGCTAGCTGGCTGTGAGCTTCCGGGGATTCTCCTGCCTCTGCCTCTATCTTACATACACTCACACTACCTCTTCTGCCTTTATGTACATTCTGGGAATCTGAACTCAGGTTGTCACACTTCTTCCTAGCTTGGGACCACAGAGTGAGTTCCAGGTTAGCCAAGGTAGAGACCCTGCCTTGAAACAAAACACACATACAGAGAGAGGGAGGAAGGGAGGGAAGGAAGGAGGAAAGGAGAGAAGGAGAAAAGCTGCTTGGGGTTTGAGTAGGACCAGTGCTCTGACCGTCTGCTGACCCCTCAGACTGTAAGCACATACCTTGTCATGGGATGTCTGCTAAAGCTAAGTCTTTACATCTTCACACACCAATATCCTGTCCAGAAAGGACCCATTTTTTTCCCAATGTCTCTTCTTAAGAGCAAAAAAGGCATTAATTAGAAGCCTTTCCATGGAATTCACATCTTGTTGACCATTGTTTTGTCTCATGGCAACATTTAGTCCTTGATAGGAAGAGGAAGGTCAAGACTGGTTTATTATGTTCTGAAGCTGGAGATTCGCCTTTCAAATGTTTGGAGGCCAGATGCCCATATAGGACTGTTTGTCATCAGGGAGGAGGCAGAAGGGATAGGGAATAATGGATGTGGAGAAAGCAATCAATAGAGTGTGTCTCAGTAGCACTCTTGGCTCATGTAAAGAGCATGTAGTATTTATGTGAAGATAGTTGTTTGTGTTAAAATACTATAAAGTTTCAATAACATTAGTGCTTGTTACTTGCTTTGTGGATGATTGGAGAAGTTTCGCTTTGCTATCCTAGCTAGAAATCTGCTTTTAAGGAAAGGAAAGGAAAAATAATCTTACTATTCCTAAAAGTAATACATGATTATAAAGATAGTATACTACAGAAAGCAATTTAACTTCTTTCAAATGTGAAGCACAACATCAGCAGCTCAAGATTCTTGAAACAAAGGATCTTGATGCCTCTTGCTTAAGAGTACCTTCATCCTGAATTTTCATGAAAGCTTTAGTTTATCAAGACCCAAATAGAATTTTTGGATTTCTGTTTTTTATAATGTTTAACACTAAATAATGGGCCAAATCATATATCTTTATTTTTTTCTGGCAAATTAGAGTGAAGTAACCCAACAGGAAAAACTAGTATCTTCTCATGTGGGGTTGCTGGCTAGATGAAGGGCCCCTACAGATGATGTGTTCCCTAAGGTTGATTTGCTCCTGGTTCAAATTGCAGATGTTTTATGAGTCAGCAGCATTTGGCCAACCTTCCTAAGAGTAGCTGTCTTCAAGTGACAGCGATTATTAGCTTCTGTCAGTTAAGTACTCAACATTCCGTTGCTCTAATAAATGAAGACCTAGAAATTGCCAACTGTGTTTGCCACCTTTTCTCCCATTCCCCTCTCTATGACCTCTGAAAGAACCTGCTCTCCTTTGCTATAACAGATTTGTTACTTGACAATGAAGCCCTTGGTTCATTCTCCAGTACCAAATAAAATTAGATGTGGCATTGCATACTCATAAACCTAGCATTCAGGAGGTAGAGGCAGGAGGATCAGGAGTTCAAAGCCAATTTGAACTACTTGGGACTCTGTCTCAAAACAAAAACAAACAAACAAACAAACATTTGTTATGTAGCTCATTCCTGTAAGGTTGAAGCAGTAGTATTTGAGAATTTAAGAACAGCCTGGGCTATATAATCTCAAAAGAAGAAAATGCCAGGTGGTGTACACCTTTAATCCCAGCACTCAGGAGACAGAGAGAGCTAAGAGGATTGCCATTAATTCAAGGCCACTCTGAGACTACATAGTGAATTCCAGGTCAGCCTGGGCTATAGAGTGAGACCCTACCTCCAAAAACAAAACAAAACAAAAGTCTTAGACATAAAACTTCAGCGCGGGGAAAGATCACAGTTGGAAGCTGTATTAAAACTGCTGAAGGGGGGCTGAAGAGATGGCTTAGCGGCTAAGGCATTTGCCTGCAATGCAGAAGGACCAGAGTTCGATTCCCCAGTGCCCATATACAGCCAGATGCATGTGTCTGGAGTTCATTTGCAGTGGCTTGGAGGCCCTGGTGCGCCCATATTCTCTGTCTGCCTCTCTCTATCTATCTATCTCTCTCTCTCTCATAAATAAATAAAATATTTAAAAAAAAAACTGCTGAAGGGCTGGCGAGGTGGTTCAGTGCATAAAGCGCTTGCAGTGAGTACGTGAGTTCAGATCCCCAGAGCCCACACAAAGCTGGATGCTGTGTTGGGCAATCCCAGTGAGCCTGTGGCAAAAAGGGAAGCGGAGACAGGAGACTCTCTGGGAAGCTAACAGGTCAGCTAGCCTGGCAAATGTAGCCTGAACAATGACCATGTATGGGTCACGGCATATGTTCACTCATTCTCCCAAACACAAACACTCCTGTACCCAACACACACACTAAGAACTGCTGAGACACATACTTTCCTTGCTCTGATTTATTTATCCTGTGACTGAGTGTGGTTGAGCTCATCTGATGAAACCATGTTTGCAGGTTATCAGCAGTACTGCCCCAAGCCTCATCAGCTACTGCTAACTGATAGGATTAGCTCTTCTCAGCTGCTACTTCCCTGTCCACAACTTCCCTTCTCTGATTGTTTTATTTCACCCTAGAGAAAACTTAACTAGAAGATCACTTGACGCATAGGTATTAGGCACTCTAATAACAGTTTAGGGTGGGGGCGGTGGGAAAGGAGTTATAAGGTGAGTTTGGGTTACATGAGACCCTGTCTCCAAAAACAAACAAAGCAAAAAAGTTAACTCTCTAGGGTAGAATTGAGTGTCACACTGGAAATGGTATATACTGAAAAAGGCCCCTTATACACATGTCAGTGGGCTTACCCCCGTCCCCGTCCCCCCTCCCCCCCCCACTTCAACTCACTTTTGGTACTTAGCTTTTTTGGAGCACTTTTATTTTGGATTTTCTCCATCTTTCTCACCCCTCCCCCCCCTTTAGAGATGCATTGAGGCATAATTGGTACAAAATAAACTGAACACCTTAACAAGTCTCATTTTGATGGTGTGAAATCATCACTACAATCAAAACAATGAGCCTGTCCCTTCTGAATTTTGTCTTATATTACTAACCCTTGGCATCCTCTCTTCTTCCCCCAACCCTGTCCCCAGACAAACACTAGTATACTTCTTGCTGCTGTGCATTACTGCACACTTAAAACATTCTATACTAGGGCTGGGAAGATGGTTCAGCAGATAAAGTCACTTGCTTGCAAGGCCTGCTGGCCTGGGTTTGGCCCAGGTTTGATTCCCCAGTACCCATTGTAAAACCAGATACACAAAGTGACACATGCTTCTGGACTTTGTTTGCTGTGGCATGAGGCCCTGGCACACCCATTCTTTCCCCTTCTCTCTTTCTCCCCTTGAAAATAAATGGAAATATTTTTTAAACATTTTTATTTATTTATTTGCAAATAGAGAGAGAGAGAGAGACTGGAAGGGAAATGCACACACACACACACACACACACACACACACACACACACACAGAGAGAATGGATGCACAGGGCCTCAAGCCACTGCAAATGAACTCCAAATGCATGAGCTACCTTGTACATCCAGCTTTATGTGGGTACTGGGGAATTGAACCCAGGTTGTTAGGCTTTACAGACAAGTGCCTTAATTGCTAAACCATCTCTCCAGCCCCAATAAAAAATATATATTTTAACATATATTTTAAAATATTTATTTGCAAGGAGAGAGAGAGAGAGAGAGAGAAAACGAACGAACATATGGGTGAGCCAGGGCTTTCTAGCCACCTCAGATGAACTCAAGATGCATGCACCGCTTTGTGCATCAGATTTTACATGGGTACTAAGGAATCAAACCTGGGTCGTTAGACATTGCAGGCAATTGCCTTATCCACTGAGCAATCTCTCCAACCCAAAATAATAATAATTATTATTATTTTTGTTTTTTGTGGTAGGGTCTCACTCTAGCCCAGGCTGACCTGGAATTCACTATGTAGTCTCAGGGTGGCCTTGAACTCATGGTGATCCTCTTACCTTTGCCTCCAGAGTGCTGGGACTAAAGGAATGCATCACCACACCTGACCAAAATTATTATTATTTTTAAAAATATTTTATTTATTCATTTTCAAGCAGAGAGAGAGAGAGAGAGAGAGAGAGAGAGAGAGAGAGAGAGAG
>PVHP010001253.1:0-30121 GCA_004024765.1 Zapus hudsonius | reverse complement strand
ATAAAGCTACTATGATCATTCATGTATGTCTGTGTGTGGTGATAACCTTTCATTTCTTAGATCAGTACCAGTATGTTTTAAGATAGTTCTTTAACTTTCTAATATGCCAAATTCTTCCCAAAGTGGTTTTCTATTTTGCATTTCTACTAGCAAGTGTATGAGAGGTCTAAGTTGTTTCCCGTCCTTAGCACTTTATTCTTAGCTAGGAACACATGACCAAGCTTCTCCCAATACAAAGGGAAGCCACTAATGGGGAAGTCAGAACAGATACAGATTTGGAAGGGACATTGCAGAGTAACTACAAAATTGGATCTTCACATCAGGAAGACAAGACACTGTACCTTTGAAACAATACAGGATACTAGGAATTAATTAAGGGATAACTTTTTAAAAGAATTCTTAGTTTACAGACAAGATTAGAAAAGGAAATTAGAGCTATTTCTCACATAGATCAAGAGACTCTGAACAATGGAAGAAAGTTTCTAAGTGGATCAAATCACAAGGACCCATGTTTGAATAGAAGTTTTGTGATTAGTGCTAAAGCTAAAGCTCATTTGGGAGAGAGCATGCCTAACGTGTACACAGTGTGGGTTCAGTCCCCAGCATTAACCAAGCATTAATTATCCCTGCACTCAGAAGGTGGAGGCAGGACAATAAGGAGTTCAAGACCAGCTGGGCTTACACGAGACTGTCTTTAAAAAAAAAAAAAAAAAAAGCCCACAAAGTTTTGAAAGAACAGAGAAAATGAGAAGAGAAAGCTGTGCTACATCTAAATTAGTTTCCCCACAATGGAAAGGAATATCCTCATTCCACATTAGTAGAATCCACGAAGACATAATACTATGAATTGAAAAAGCCACACCCTCATACCAGGGCACATCATTGTGAAATTTCACAAAAATAGAAAAAGATTCCTCAGAGAAAAAGAAAACAAAAAGTTGCAAATGGGGGCTAGAGAGATGGCACAGCAGTTAAGAGCACTTCCTGTGCAAGCATGAGGGCTTGAAGCCAGAAAGACTGCTGGAGTTCAAATCTCCAGATCCCATGTAAATAGCTGAGCATGGGCGCGCGCGCGTGTGTGTGTGTGTGTGTGTGTGTGTGTGTGTGTGTGTGTGTGTGTGCTTCGTCCCATAGGAGAGCTGAGACATGAGAATTCTTGGAGCTCGTGGGGAAGGGAGTGGGAGACCAGCAAGCTCTGGGATGAGTAAAGATCAGGTTCAAGTGAGAATGGGTAGAAGATCTGGGATTTCCCTCTGGCCACCACAGGTGAGCACACACCACAAAGTTACAAGTAGAGATTGAGACTCAGCTAGCGTTAAACTTCTTAACACAGAAAGCTAGAAGTCTGTGGTATGATGTTTTTAAAAGCCCACCCCCTAAAAAAATGAGATTTTCAATGTAGAATTATGTCCCAAGCCAACTCTTAAGTCTAGAGTTAAAATAAAGACATTTTTTTTTTAAAAATGAAAGGTTACAAAACACAACTCTTATGCATAATTTTTGAGGAAGCTGCTGAAGGATATTCATCAAAGTTAGGAATTAAACCAATAAAGATGAAGACATAGATCCAGAAAACAGGGACTCCAGTAAAAAGAGATGACGAGAGTATGTTTTATGGAAGAAATATCCAGATGACTAATATAAAAGATTTAGATAACAACAATCAGGTTGGCCAAGACAATGGAAGAATTTAGGAAAAGAGGAAAATCAGGGCTCAGAGATCATGTGCATGTGTTCTTAGCTTCTTTAGAGTGTGTGGAAGAATTAATGATAGGAATATGTAAAATTAAGCAAATGACAAAGCAAGGCAACTTTTATTTCCAGCAGTACCAAGATGCTCACGGTGAGAAGTGTAATTCTGATGTAATAGTTGTCTCATCAATCACTGTTACTGAAATAATTATAATGTAAACATTAAATAGGAATTTGAAAATTGTAGTAGGGCTAACAGGATTGGGGATAGGAGTAGGGATAGCAAAAGAAAAATTCTAATTATCTGTAGTGGAAATTCAGTAATGATTAATATCAAGTCTAGAAATCACACATGTGCTCATTTTTGGGGAATAAATGGACACCTGAGAAAAACTGCCTCAGGAGTTCAAAGTCGTTTTCTGAAAGAATAGAGACGTGAAGAGACCTGGCACAAGAAATTACAGTTTTTATTAGAACCTTTTAGTATTTCTTTTTTGCATGTGTATGGTGTTTGCATAATGTATATATGTGCGTGGGTACATGTGGGAACACGTGTGTGGGTGCACTTGTACATGTGTATGCATGTAGAAGTCAAAGTTTGATGTTGAATGTCTTCCTCAATTACTTTCTTCTTAAGTTACTGAGACAGAGTCTCTCTCTTGAGCCCAGAGCTCTCCAATTCAACTAGTCTACCTAGCCAGCTTGCCTGGGGATCCCCTGTCTCCACCTCTCAGGTGTTGGGATCACAGGTGTCTGACACACCTGGTGGGCTCTGGGGATCTGAACTTACCTGACAAGCACTTTTCCACTGAGCCGTCTGTCCATCCCCACCTTGTAGTAATATTTGATAATGTATCTAATTATTAACAATAAAAAAGTTTTAAAAATCTGAATTTGATTAAAACAGAGTCTAGGGACCATCAATAGATGGGAGTCCACTGTAGACTCCTGAAGCAGATATTTGGTACATTAGTTAGTATTTTTAATCACTGTGACTTTCTTACTTAAAAGAGGAAAGATTGATTTTTGGCTGTGATTTCAGAGCCCCACTTACTTACGCAGGAGCTGGTGGTGAAGAAGCTTCTCTACTCAGGGTGGACCAGAAGAGAGCAGGGTGCCCAGGAAGGGACACACCCCCAGTAATCTGCTTCCTCCAAAGGCTCCCCATATGAGTCCATCTAGGAATGAATCCACGGATAAGCCAGAATGCTATGATCTAATTGTTTCTGGAACTGCTGTCACAGGCACATCCAGAAGAGTTTCACTAGTCTAAGCATTTATTAGGACAGTCAAGTTGGCAATCAAGGTGAGCTAGCATACTTGCTTCCTAAGCTCACGGTCTCTCACCAATCCCCTCTGCTTGAGCCTCTTTAGTTATCCCTCTTCCCCGCACTTTAGTTCTGTGTTTTCTGAGGAGAAGGAAGCCTAATGGCCACTATGCTTGGTTAAGACATAATTTAGGAGTTTACAGATTAAAAAAAAAACACACTCTTTTATTGAGTTGCTTTTCTTGGTGGTGAATATAATCTAGGCAACAAGGACAGTAACAATGTAACCCTACTCATGAAACTAGTCCCTGCCCTTAATCAGATACTCAGAAAGTATAAACACCATGCAGTCAGGGATTTTGCCTGCTTTGTTTATTGATATACTGGTGCTCAGTAAACATTTGTTTAATAAATGACTACTCTTCAAATCATTTCAATTTCAACAAGTATGTATTGAGAGCTTACCCTTACTGAGCTCGTAGGCAATCTGGATATATACATAATGACCATAAATTAGAAATCAGACTCTGTGTGTGTGTGTGTGCGTGCATGCTGAACCCAGAAAAGGGAGCTTGTGTTGGCTGAATCCTGAGCTCAGTGTTGAACTCTCACATAACCTCCCATCCGCAGCAGAGTGGTTATTGAGAGTCAGTGTGTTTGTTCCTAAGCCCATGTATGCCATTCACACTTGGTATTGTCATTAATGTAATTTAATTAGCTATTATTAAGCCTGTGTAGGAAACTAAGATGTCATCATGAAAACAAATTCTCTGAAGTTGATAAAAATCACTGAAAAAATGACAACTGCAGAATGGGGTAAATTACTAATGTATAGATTCTACATTCATACTGTTCCAAAATATCTTTTAAGTTCTCACCACATAATCAGGGACCAGCAGAAATGGTGAATGACACAAGAGGGAGATGGGGGTGTGGATATCATCAAAGTACATTGTATACATGTATGAGTATGTCATAATGAAGCCCATCACTTTGTACAATTATTATAGTAATATCTTTAAAGTTCTAACCATACTTTAAGAGTTAAAGGGCTGAAGAGTTGGCTTAGCGGTTAAGGAGTTTGCCTGCAAAGCAGAAGGAACCAGGTTTGATTCCCTAGTGCCCACATAAAGCCAGATGTACAAGGTAGCACATGCATCTCGAGTTCATTTGCAGTGGCTAGAGGCCCTGGCATACCTATTCTTTTTCTCTCTGTCTGCCCCCCCTCTCAAATAAATAAATATTTTTAAGACAAAAAAGTTAAAAATGGAAATGATAATGAATGCTTCTATCATAGATTGTTGTAACTTATAAAAGAGAGACATTTGACATTCTTACTTATAGAGACTAGACTAGAAATCTAGTCTTTGTAATAAAGGCCAAAGCTACAGCTACCTCCATCCTAGCTTGTATCTGGAATGAACTGAAAAGCTTGAAGGCTGTATTTTAGACTAGTTGAATCAGAGTCTTTGGGAGTGGATCCCTGGTATATAGACCTGTAGGAATAGGCAAGTTAATTGTAGTTAAAATTGTTTGATATTATCCAAACTAAATCTGATTAATTTGAATTCAATTTGGCCTTCATTTTTATTTCTGAATTATCTGGGACAAATCTGTAAAGTTAATGATTTATTGGAATCTTGCTAGAAAAGAAAGTTTCTGGCATTTTGAGACAGAGTCTTCCTTTAGACTAGGCTGGCTTCAAACTTGCAGCAATCCTCCTTGCCTCTGCCTCTTAGTTGTGGGATTGTAGGTGTGAGCTACAATGCCTGCCTGAGGAATCTTAACATAGCATAATATTCAGAGATTAGTATTATATTAGTGCCTTGGCTTTCAATGTTGCTTTTTAGAAAAATAGTTTTTTTAAAGAAAGATGAATTGACTGAAATTATATGTAGAAGTGTATGCAACTTTGTTTTTATTTTTGTATATGTGTGTATTCATTTTCGTGCAGGTGCACATGTATGGATATGCTGTGGAGGTGAGAGGATAGGCTTGAGTGGTGTTCTCAGAAACACATGACCACCATGCCTGCCTATTTTTACATGGGCATGGAGCCCAAGTCCTTGGGCTTTACTGACTGAGCTTTCTTCCCGGACCAGAAGTGTTACAACTTTAACCCATATAGTTTAGCTTTCAGAAATATTTTAGTAGGTCAGACACTTTAAGAAAAACTTCATATGTATTATTTCCTTTAATATGTTAATGTTCAGTTTATATGAGACACTAATTCAAGTTAGGAAATATTAGCCTGGCATGGTAGTGCACGCCTTTAATCCCAACAGAGGTAGGAGGGTCGCTGTGAGATCAAGGCCAGCTTGGGACCACAGAGTGAGTTCCAGGTCATCCCAGGCCAGAGTGAAACCCTACTTTGAAAACAAACAAACAAAGTTAAGAAATATTGAGCCATAGGCTTCTTTTCTTTTTTTTTTTTTCTCTCTCTGCTAGTAATAACAAGTAGTCATCGTATTTTATATGATGAACAAAGTTAAGTAGCAAATATATTGATATCTTGAATTACAATTAGCCTATATTTATTTATTGAGATAGGATTTTTTCACTCAGACAGGTCTTTGTCTCTAACTGACAGTAATCCTCCAGCCTCAGCTTCCTTAGACCTCAGATTAGAGGTGTGCACCAGCATGATTGCAAAATAAAATTTGTAAAGGACAGTTTCATTCATACTGAGGACCTAGAAACTTTGAAATTGAAAGTGTAGCGCATTCATTATTTTTTTCTAGCTCTTGAAAATATAATTATGCTTTTCTTGCTGATATTTTTGTACTTAAACCATTAAAAAGAGGACTAAAAGTTAGCACTTTCAGGCGTTTGTTTCCCTTTATATTGATGTTTTGTGGATTGGGTAATAATATATTGGAGGAAGGTTTTTATTCTGGCATCCATGAGAAATAAGACATATAGTGTTCTGTGAAACCAAGCATTTATCAAATTCCAGAATATATGTTGCATTTAATTATATTTTGAAGTGAAACGTAATCTGAATAGTTCAGCCCTGCTCTCCTTGGTAGCATTGGCGTCAGCAGTAATCTTGGTGGAGGAGTAGTGGGGCTTCCAGCTTTCCTACTAACCTGAGCAGTATCAGGGTGGAGGGTCTCCATGTCAGAGAAAAAGCAGCCAGTCGTTCTTGGTTTCCTGGAAGAGGACGACAAGTTTGAGGAGTTTGCTGCCGAGGACTGGGCTGGCTTTGATGAAGAAGAAGATGCACATGTCTGAGATGATCTCAATGCAGAGGATGACTTTGCACATGGCATATGTGTTCATGAGTGATCTCAACTGTTCCTTTGTTTATTGCATGTGTGTGTGTGGTATGCACTTGGGAGCTGACGTCAGGTGTCTTCCTCGGTTACTCTCCACTTTATTATTGGTACAGGGTTTCACACTTGAACTCAGAACTCATGGAATCAGCTAGTCCCCACATGCATTTTTGTGAATGCTGGGGATCCATCTAAACTCTGGTCCTCACACTTGAGTAGCAGACAGTTTTCCACTGAGCCATCTCCTTAGCCCCTCGCTTACCTCTTGAAGACAGAATTGTTAAGTTTCCCTTTCTGTGATCTGTTTGCTTATCCATCATGGAAAGCTTGGCAAGATGACTTGAACAGACGTGTCTAAAAAGGTGGGAAAAAAGGCCTTGCTAACTGAGAGTAAAGAGAAAGTACTTAAAGATTTACTAAATGACTGACTGCTTTGATAAAGATTTCAGAGGCTACATCAGGGCAAATAATGAGAAACCTGTTGAAGTAGAATGTTATCTTATTGATACTAGCAGCTAGAAGCAATTTAGCCCCATAAATATCTGATTTATTTTATCCCTATCTTCTGCTTAGTTAAAATATCAATGCCTCCTGGGTGGTACTTAGCAGTTTTACAAGCTTTAACTAAGCACACATGCCCCTTGGCCTCCTTAGAGTTTAGAACACTGATAATGCGGTAAGGCTGAGTGACTAGACTAAGATTATTTGACTGGTGCCGTGACGGCCTTTCTGGTTTCCAGTAGTAGAAACTCAAGTCAAAGTAGGTAAAACAAAAGAAATTTACTTCTAGCCATTATGTTCAGGGATGCAGCTTATCTCCAGCATGGATGAATTTGGGGATTTTCTCCTTTATTTTTTCTTTTCGTTTCTTAGCTTCATTTGTTGTACATAGAATATTGTGTATGGCGGAGGTTGTAGGCTTTACAATTCCAAAATTTTATCAACAAGTGGTATCAATGCCAATGATGGGAGGCAGCTGCCCCACCACCCCAAGTACTAGAAAGTCCAAGAAATAGACATGGTTTTTATATCTATTCTTAAACTAGGCATCCTTCTTCACTGAGGTCAAGGGACTGAGTCACATGCTATCCCAGAAGCACAGTGGGGATGAACCCAGCCCTGACCGTTGACTCTTCCATTGAGTATATCACAGAGGCAACTTTGAGAAAGCTGCCTTAGTTTTGGAATTCTGCTAGTAGTTTGAATACATCTGTGAAGAATAGACTGGATGGAAAAACCATTTTTGGATCTTTTACATGTTCCCACATGCAAGAAGGTCTTGATTACTGTTCAGAATGATTTCTCTCAGTTTACCCTCTCTTCTGCATGCTTCTCTACTTCCCATCACTTTCCTTTTTGTGTCTAATCCTCGAATCCTTCTGCTTTGGAGACATTCCTCATTTCCTTGACTGAAGCATTATTACCATTCTCTTCTTTCAAGGACAGTACTGCCCAGAGGAATTACATGCTGCTGTGCTTAATAAGAATGTCAGGTTAATGAGACTGTGGTTTTCCTGGAGTGCACAAGAAATCTGTGTCTTCTAAGACCCAAGGTGAACGTACCCTGTGTCAGATTCAACTTGAGTATCTCTGGAGGTCTGAGAAGCCTGGACACTGGCAATAGAGGCGATAGGCTATCAACCCTGTGGTGCCCATCGTGGCTGTAAGAATGGACTCAGGAGGTAATGGTCAGTGCTCTGGTTTCCATTCTAGCTGTCAACAGAATAGAAACAACCTCACTGTGTTTTGGGAGCTCAGGCAGTACTGACAGGACATGCCACCTGATGACCTAATCCATTTCATTTCTGGTATGAGGTTAGCCAGCACATTTCGCTCAGTTTGCAACTGTTTACTCTTTGAATCAGCAATGGCTAGATCTAGTGTAAGAAATCTTGCACTTTATCACGAATTCAACTTTAAAGGAGGAAAGTTATCCTTGTGGAAGAGAAGTCATTTAAATATGGTGTGTTTCTCCTCAGAGATGAAGGATGCTTTTAGAAGGCTGCTTTTTTGCTGCTGGTCCCCAGGAAGGAGTGCAATCTGCTGATGAAACTTGAGATCACAGAAGTTTCTCAGCAGCAGCTGAATGGAACAGAGAACTAGGAGACTGCTATATTTATCTTTAGGTAAATTTTGCAATTTACTAGAAAAAAAGTCTGTGTACCACACAAGAAGATTAATTTGTGTTAATCCAGCAGCTGCTTGCCTGGCAGACAGAGGAAAGGGTGTGTGCGGCTGCGTCCTGTGCACACACAGGTGCTGGACACACTTCCCTTTGTCTCAGAGTGTGCCAAGAGCCACATATGCTGGTGGGTGCCTCCTCCTCCATTTTTAATTTTAGCAAATCCCATTTTTCCTCTTCATCAAAATGAAGTACTGCAACTAAAACGTTTAAATTATAGTTTCTGGAGTTGGACTGTGGTCTGGAACACTGTACTTAATAGTCACATGTAGCACTGCACTTGAAGAGTTTAAACTATAGAAGCACCCACTCCACGCTCTTCCCAGAGATCCTTGTACCAGTAAGTAACATGCTGGCAGAATTGAGGTGTCTGCTTTCAGTTCCACCTTCGTTTATTTCTTGTTGCTTTCTGTGATTCGTCAGCTATGGAATTTGCTTCCCGGCACAGGCCTCTCAGAAGCCAGCTCTCCCATTCTCGCCAACACGCTCACAGTCAGCAGAACAGGGAAATCATACTGATCAGCACACCACTCAGTAGATCAAAGGGAGCCAGCCACTTTTCTTCAACAAGGCCCAGCGGTATTAGTCACTACGCCTTCTCCTGCCGTGAGCATGAGCGAGGGCACTGCAACACTGCTGGCTGCATTCGTCTGTGTGAAAGCTGCACATGCTCCCTTTGCCTTGGTTTAGGCTAAGGCATGTTCTAGCAGTCCTTTCACTATCTTTCCTTTCTAAAACCAGACATGAAGCATTTCTCATCAACGGCAATCCCTAGTGGCAATCCCTGACTCTGCTGGGGAACACTTGAGAATTTTAATTGTTTATGAACAGAGCCCCTCAGCAAATTGAACATGTGGTGACTACATGAAATATATGGTAGAACATGGCTTTACTCTGATTGAGTTAATCACAGGTCTGACAAATATATAAAATTAAGACAAACTGTAGCTTTGTTAGCACTTAATTTCTTGATTCGGTTGCATTTTACTGTTTACTGGGTAGTAGTAAGTTGTTTTGTAGGGAACCTACAGGCCTCAGTGCTAATTTGCTGGATAGAGGCAGTAATGTGCTATTTGTGGCTCTTTCGAGTATATAATTCCCTTCCTTGTGAGCAGTTGGCATTTTGGTACAGTTTATAATATGGAACGTGGAAGGGACCCCCTGAGTAGGACAGAGGCTGCTCTCTGTCACTTGCAGCTGTGTTTGCAAGGGAGCATGCTAGTAACAGCTAGGAGAGTGCTGTGACAGGTGGGGAGAGCAAAAGCAAAAGTATCCTTGCCCTTTCTGTCATCCTCTCTGGGTTCCCGTCTTTTCCCCACCCTCTTCTACCTGACCTTCTGCTTTCAGAAGCCCTCTGTTTCCCTCTACTCATTCTGTTTGGCTTGCAGATGCCACTGTACAGGAATACGCTGTGCTGAAGCTAGCTTTGGCTTGACCTGTACTGAGTGTAGGTTTGGGGACTGTGCTCAGCCTGACCCCCGACACGAAGGGCGAGGGCCTTCCATAGAGAATTTCATAAACTTTTTATAGCAATTTGAGAGACTCGGGGGAAATGTACTTTACTACCTGGGTCTGGGAAATGATCGTGGGCTTTTTAAAGCCTGGTTCTGCAGATTCTGTGACTTCATGTTAGAGATAGGAGTAACATTAATCTGCATGTAAAAATCTGTTTTCTGGGCTGGAGAGATGGCTCAGCGGTTAAGGCACTTGCCTCCAGTGCCTAAAGCCCTGGGTTCAATTCCCCAGGACCCACATAAGCCAGACACACAAGGTGGTGGCCCTGGTGCGCTCTCTCTCTCTCTCTCTCTCTCTCTCTCTCTCTCTCTCTCTGTATCTCTGTGCTTGAAAATAAATAAATAAAATAAAAAAAAATCTGTTTTCTTGCCTTGGTCTAGACTTGACCTTAAGCAGGTGGGCAGGGATGTGTATGTGTGCATAGTGGGGGTGGAGAAGAGAAATGTCCAACAGCCCTTTCTTGGCTTTCTTGGCTGTTAAACTTTGTCATCCCTGATGGCAGTATTGCAGTTGTCACTAACACAGGTTGTCATTTGGCAGAACTAGTTGAACTCTATTGCTTGAATAGGCCTCCAGTTGAGGATTTCCCTTCTATAGTGTCCTTGTGATTATCTTTTCTTCAAGCCATTTGAAAGACACTCTGGTACACGAATCAGCAGTTTCACTCCTTGGTATGTACCCGAGAGAAATAGGAGCATATGTTCAAGCAAAACTCCAACACAGATGTTCACAGCTGCATTGTTCATGTAAACCAAAAAGTGCCAACAGCCCCTTCGACTGATGAATGGTCAGATACAATGCGGTATGTCCAAGTTGTGGAATGTTATTTGGCAAGAAAAAGGAATGAACCCTCAGTAGCTGTCACTACTGCACCAGATCTGCATAACACTGGGCCCATCAACATTTAGACAGGGAGATGGAGCAGTGACAAAATTAAAACAGACATCAAAATAGAAGAGGGACTAATCAGAAAGAAGACGAGGCTCAGTGGAAGATGGGGAGGGCTGGGGAGAGGACATGAGTTAATGGTCATGATTAAACTACAGTTGTGTGCATGTTTGGAAATTATTGATGAGAAGAGGAATGAAGGACGATATGCAAATCTTGAAAGTGTTATGCTGAGGTGAGGCCAGGAAGCTAGCCACAGAAGTCTGCATCTTATATGGTACCATTTATATTGAATGTTTTGAATATTAGAGATAGAAAGTTGATTAACAGTTGCCCAGGGCTAGGGGAATTGTGCGAGTTGGAGGGGAGGCAGTTGCTGGGGAGTAACGGCTGATGTGCTCAAGGATTCTTTTGGAGTAATGAAAAATGTTCCAAAATTACAGTAATGACAGCACAGCTCTGAATCTGCCAGAAGCTATTGAATTGTGAACTTTAAGTGGTGGATTGTATTATACGTGAATTACTTCAATAAAGCTGTTTAAAAAACAGTATAATATCTTTCACTGGTGCTGAGGGCACTGAATTATCTTTCTTAAGGTACTACTGGCCAGAACCTACATTCTCAGTGAGAACACCCAAGTAAGAGTACACATAACTTGTTTGTGTAGTATGTGGTTGTTTTTCCAGAGTTTATGCACGCTTCAGCTCATTAGATCTCAACTGGGCTCTGCTGTACAGGTGATACTCATAAGGGACAAGTGACTCTTCTAGTTGCCTTCTTGTTGCTGGGACAAAGAACCTGACCAGAAATAGCTTATGGGAGGAACGTTTATTTTAGGCTTGCTGTTTTGAGGGGAAGCTTCATCATGGCAGAGGAAGCTGGCTCACGTCATACATCTACATAAGAGGACGAAATAACAGCCAGAGCTCAACACACAGTACGGATGGACTCAAGATCCGCCCCCTCAATGATACACCTCCAGTGATGGAGGCCAAGTAGGAAGCTTAATAAAAATACCTGATGGTCTGGAGAAGTGGCTCAGTGATTAAGGCACTTGCCCACAAAGCCCAAGGATGCAGGTTCAGTTCCCCAGTATACACATAAAGCCAGATGCACAAGGTAGCCCATTAGTCTGGAATTCATTTGCAGTGGCTGGAGGCCCTGATGTACCCATTCTCTCTTTCTCTCTTTCTCAAATAAATAAATAAATAAGTAAATAAATAAAAAAATTTTTTAGAATACCTGAGGTTAAGGGGACATTTCCATTGAAACCACCAGTGACTATTCAAGATTTTAAAATATTTGTTTATTTATTTGCAAGGAGAGAGAGAGAGAGAGAGAGAGAGAGAGAGAGAGAGAGAGAGAGAGAGAGAGAGAGAATATGAGTGAGAGTAGCTGTGCCAGGGCCTCTTGCCACAGCAAATGTACTCATCATTGTACTTTGTGCATCTGGCTTTATGTGGGTACTGGGGAATTTAACCCAGTTTGTCAGGCATTGCAAGCAAGTGCCTTAACCACTGAGCCATCTCTCCAGCCCCTGTTCAAGTTTATTTTTTTTATTTTTATTTTTTTTATTTTTCGAGGTAGGGCCCAAGCTGACCTGGAATTCACTATGTAGTCTCAGGGTGGCCTTGAACTCAAGGCAATCCTCCTACCTCTCTCTGCCTCCCAAGTGATGGGATTAAAGGCGTGCGCCACCATGCCCGGCTCCTTTTCAAGTTTTTAAAGCAAACTATGGAGCAAGTATTCAATCCTAGACTTTCTGATTGTTCATCTCTGCCCTCTTGTCAGAACATTGCAAAGAAGTCATAGCAACCCTGGATGTTTTTCAGATTAATTACCCTTAGCCTTTTTTTCTTTAATATGAGTTAGGGAAAAAAAAAAAACTACTTGCCATCTCTATTGTTTTTCTTATCTGGAAAATTGAGATAATAGTGCTTTTCACCTCAAAAGTCATTTGCCTTCTTGGTTTATTTACTGTAGAAGTAGGAGTTAGGAATGCTTCCTGTCTTGGACATATAATAAGGACTAATAAAAGACAATTATAAAACAACTTCACCAGACTATACAAATGCTTCACAATAAAGCATCAAGGAGAGTTGTTGTTCTCTTTTCACATTATTCAACCTTACACCCTCAGTGGGATGTAATAATAACCACTTATATCACTTTCCTCCAAGGAGCTCAAAGCACTTTACCAGCATTATCAAATTAATCCTTCCTTCGTCCCAGGGAACTGGGATCAGAGCAGCTAGAGCAAAGTAACTGACCTGAAGCCTTTATCTCAGGCTGTATCTATACCACACCAATTGCTCATTTATTTGTCCCTAGTGATATTTATTTGGTCAGTGAAATTTATTATCTATGAGGTTGTCACTTGTTAAACATGAAAAAAATGTTCTAATAACACTTCTGAATCATTTCAGATGAGTTTAAACTCACTGAAAGGTAAAGCTGTTCCTTTTGACCTGGCTCTGTTATCCTCCCTCCAGGCTAGGAAGCAGCTCAGAAGTCCTGAATGCCCACTTTGGACTTGAACGTTCACTATGGGGAGCAGTGCCAGCTGTGTCTCCTGCTGCATTGGTAGGAGAAATTCTTGATGAGTGTTTGGAGATGAGACACTCTTTACAGAATGAGGCAGACTTCCTTCCAGGATGCTGACTTGTACAGTGTGTTTATACGTAGAAAGCCCATGTACCATCTGGATCACAACCTACATCCTTCCTGTCACCAGCACCATCACCAGCATCATTTAATATTAGTTTTGCTTTTTTTGTTTGGATCCTAGTACCAACCCTTTTGGCAGAGAATATATATGAGGATTATGAAGATGATGAGAAAGTCCCCTTGGAGTGGCTTCTATTAACCCCTTAGAAAGCAGGTGAAGCCTGATCCACCCAAATTCTGGAAAATGAATTCTGTTTTTTCTCTTGCCTGGTGTTAAAAGCACTAGTTTGATGTGAGGCAGGCCCGGCAAGGCTTTTGCTGTTGGTGTTATTTAGTTTTTCTTTTGTTTGAGTTCTTTTTTGTTTGTTTTATTTTGTTTTTCCTTTTATCATATTTATCTCTCACTTGATGGGAAACCCCCACCTCACCCCAGAAGTGGATTTCCCTTGCATGTTAGCCTTGTTTGTGTGCTTCCTCCTAGGAGAGAGGGCCCCAGTGCCATTGGCACTGTCCTGTGTACAGTTAATTAAACCGCCTGCTGTGGACCTGGATTTCTGCTGCTGCTGTTCAGTGATGTATGTGAGCTGAGGGAGCACGTGTGCATGAGCTCAGGCACACTCACAGAAACAACCCTGAGAACAGCAGAAGATGGAGCTGGGGCAAAGCCTTCAGCTCTTAAATAAGCTTGGTAATCTGTTAGTTGAATGCCAGAGCTCACAGAGCTGAAGATAAGATGGGCCCTTTTTGTGTTTTATTTTTTGCTCCCAAAATGTATTGAGTTTTAATGTTGTGCTTTATCTCTGTAAGCAAGAAAACAGCCACTGGTGAACTCATGGGCTGCTGGGTCCAACCCAAAGAAAACTTTCTCCTCGTTTGTCTGGAGATCACATCCCAAGGAGGTAGACCTTCTGGCACACCTGGTTGCCATATGCACACTGCAGCATTTGTGTTGAGTACACAGAAGGCAAGAGAAGGGTTTTTTAGAATTTTAGTAACTTACTTACAGAGAACAGATATAATTACAAGTCAGGCTCTTATCTTTTTTCATTAAATGTTTAGAGAAAGATTTTTGATTTCTAGCCATTCTTTTTTGAACTATTTTGTAGTGCTTTGAATTCTTAAAATTCTGTTAATTAGGTCTAAAACATAAAATACTTATTTAAGAGACTCTGGATAATTTTTCTTTTCATTTCCAACTTGCTTATGTAGATAAAACATGTAGCAAATAATTAGGGAGCGATTATGGAGTCTTAGAAACACATTGGTCTACTCCTCCTCCACCTAGTCCAACTCCCTTCTGTTGGTCTTGACTGTGCATTTATAAGTAGAATCCACCAGCCTACAGTGTTTCAGCCCCTGCTTTGTGATACTCTAGCTGTGGCCTGCTTGATGCTTATGATGTTTAGTATGGAGATGTAAACACACATAGAAGAATAGGACACTGACTGAGGAACAACATGTAGTACACATGATGAAAAGAGAAAGGAAGGGCCGGGCTGGGCGTGGTGGCACATGACTTTGATCCCAGAACTCAGGAGGCAGAGGTAGGAGGATTGCCATGAATTCTAGACTGCTCTTGAGACTACAGAGTGAATTCCAGGTCATCCTAGGCTAGAGTGAGACCCTACTTCAAAAATCCCAAAAAGAGAGAGAGAAAGAGAGGGACAGGGGATATGTGTCACTGGTTAAAGATGCTTGCAAAGCCTGCTGACCTGAGTTTAATTCTTCAGTACTCAATAGGTCCAGATGCACAAAATGGTACATGCAGCTGAGCTCATTTGCAGTGGCAAGAGGCCCTGCCACCCCTTCTCTCTGTGTGTCATGGTCTCTCTTTCTTGTGTGTAAAGAAATAAATATTTCAGAGAGAGGGGCGGGGGGGAAGGCTTGGAAACACAGGAGGGACCTGGATTAGAGGCTAAAAGATTGGGAGGCTTGTTTGTTTGAGACGGGTCTCATATAACCCACGCTGGCCTTCTTACCCTTCCTTTTTTCTCCTCCAAGTGCTGGGGTTATAGACGTGTGCCACCACACCCAGCTTGATTGGAAGCATTATAAGACAAGAATCATATGAGCCAAGATGAGTTGGAGGATGAATATGATATAGAATAAACATAAAAAACCATGATCATGCTTTAAAACTATTGGAGTGGTGGTGCCTACTTTTAATCTCAGCACTTGGGAGGGAGGCCGAGGCAGGAGAATTGATTTAAGTTCGAAGCCAGCCTGGAGCTACAGAATTCCAGATCAGCCTGGGCTATAGTGGGAGCCTACCTCAGGGAGGGGTGGGGGGGGAGGGAAGTATTGGTAAGCAAGTGAAAATAGACTTGAATCATTATGACAGGCTCTGTTTTAAATAGTCATACTGTCCCCCGTTTATAGTTAGACTTGCTTTGGATCAATCAGTGCCTATCATTTATATGGAATGCTTTAACATTTGAAGAATTTGTATTTGGAGAACATTTGTCCTGTTTACCTTTTTTGTGTGTTTTGCTAAAATGTTATATTCAGAAAATTAAAGATAGATATCAGATCTGTGGTGAAGGAAAGCAAGGATTTTTTTTCCATCTTTTTTCCTAATTGTGAAATCTCAGCCTGTTTGCTTATGAATGAGAATGTTTAAGAGTGCAAACCCAGGTTTAATGTTGAGTTTAGATAGCTGCAGTGGAATCCACCTTGCTTCCTCATCCGGGGTTGCCTGAAGGAATAAGTGAGACTACATTTACCTATGGTAAGGTTATACATGCTGTTACTTAGAAAAGCTGTTTGCTTAGGAAATATGAGATTCAGTTGAGGGTGGGCAAGAAGATCAGAGGATCCTAGAAGTGTCAAGATGGAGAACTCCTATTGGAAGTTATAATTATGAATTTGAGCAGGATTAAATGACCCTAAATTCTCTAATTGTAATTTTTAACTTAGTATGGATTTTGTGATTTTTATTTTTCTATTCATTAAGGATGCATTTTGATTTAGTGATATGTTCTCATCAAAACTTAAAGTACCTGTAGTTGTACTAAGTAGTTTGTCAGTTGGTTTCCCTGTTAATCTTGTTTTATATGGATAGTTGATATTACCTGCCTCATTTAATTAAACAGAGACGCTTAGGTTTAAACTTGAATCCAGTCAATTTTATTATGATGGGTTTACCATCTTCTCAAAAGTAGTATAGCTCTAAAGCATTGTTGTTGTTTGATGAAGGTAAAAACAAATTCACAGCTGTTAACCAAAATCTTAACCTTTCCTCTGTTTGCTTGTTTTACTACGCCTGATAGAAACCATCAATTGTATAATTTAGAGCAGTTGCTGTGATCCATCTTTTACTGTTTCTGCCCTCACATCCAAGTTGGAGCCTCACATCTGAAAGGCAGTGAAATGACTGGAAAGCTGCCCTTCTTGGTCGTGAGTGAGCGTCCATCTCTATGTTGGTGTGTGACAGCTGAACCCCTTCAGCCCTGAGCTGGAGATGCACACATAACATTCAGGACGGAATGTTTGCTCTTTGACTTGTCTGCTTGATTTAAATATTCATACTTCACCAGAAGGAAAAAGCTGCTGACTTCTAAAAGTGGGTCAGTTTTTTTTAATGGCCCTGTTGGCACTTTGTAATGTGTTAATACTGCCTTAGAGATGGGAAAGGGTTTGGCAGAGCTCATCTTTATCCCTTCAGGGGCCAGAGCTCCACCAGACCAATAGGAGGAGGGAGCATTGCTTATAACTAATGGGCTGTGATAGGGGCTTTCTTTGCCTCTCTGTTTACATTTCTGGGTAGAGAATGGTGTATGTTAACAGAAAAGAATCATGTGAGAAAACTATTTGATGTGTGGATGGATGATGAGGGTGATGTAACTAAAGCACAGAAGCTGTGTCTTCAGGTGTGTGGACTTCAGAGCACATTCCACAGTTGCATACATTTGTTTTAGTTTTTCCTTTGGACAAGATAACTTTTGAAAACTGTCATTGGACAGAATTGTTAGGTTGTAAATCTCACACCCACAACATTTATTTCAGGTTAGTGACTATTTAAAGCATACTTTATATTGATTGGACTTCTTACACGTAAGGAACTCATAGCATTGAAACATGCACATCAATTTTTTTATCCTTACCAAATTAAAATTTTACTTATCTTGTGTGGAAGTGAGGGGTCAGGCAGAGAAAGAGGAAGGGTTAGAGTAATAGAAGGTGATCTAAGCTGGGCGTGGTGGCGCAGGTCTTTAATCCCAGCACTCGGGAGGCAGAGGTAAGAGGATTGCCTTGAGTTCAGGGCCACCCTGAGACTACATAGTGAATTCCAGGTCAGCCTGGGCTAGAGCAAGACCCTACCTCGAAAAACCAAAAAAAAAAAAAAAATTGTAGAAGGTGATCTGGAGATCGTGATCACTGTGTGTCTTAGTGCATTGGGCTGCTGTAACAAAGCACCCTAAGCTGAGATACTTTACAGATCACACCTACAGGCTTGGAACTTTAAGATCAAGGTGCCAACATAAAAGAATGTCTTGTGTCCTCACATATAAGGGACAAGCAAGGACACTAATCTCATTCATGAAGATGGCCCTCAATATCTCAGCACCTCCTTAAGTTCCTCCACCTCTTGATAATATTACATTGGAGGTTAAGTTTCACAGTGAATCTCTGCTGGACATAGCACTTAAAACATAGCACCTTGTCCTCACCATAAGACACAAGTGCCATTGAGAAGGTTCAGGTGACTTGTCCAGAAGAAATGCTATGCATTTCACCAGTCTTTTCTTCACTTGTTCAGCATTTACTACAAATGTGCTCAGTAGTTTCAGTGTGGTCTTACGGTGTGCCCCTGGCCTATCCTATACCTTAACTTAGACCTCGTCAACTGGTGATGGACTCTTCCACAGTGACACTGATCCTTTCCAGGGTATTCTCCATTCTTGCCAAATTTTATCTCCTGGGTTAAAATGGCCAAAGACCCACCCAGTGATTGAAAGTGGGATTTAGGTATCCCTAAAGTTGGAAATTTTCTCCAAAAAGATAGATTGCACAGCCATCACCATAGGAGCTTTATGATGAGCTGGGCAGTCACTCAACCTCTGTCTGGTGTCGTTCTCAAAAATAAAGTGGATTAGAGATTTCATATAAAATGCCTGGTCATGTGGCATTCCCACAGGCTTGAGATATGCTTTTGCATTTAGCAAAATGATATGCACTACAGTAAGTTGTCTGACAGCCAGAAAAATAACCAGAATATTTTTTAACTGGTACCTTAAAGGAATTATTTGTTTGCTTTTCTTTAGGCATCAGTTGCATTCCATTAATTATAAAGATTATTTTGCAAAACTAAAATCATATGAAGTATAGCAGGGAAACTTTCTTTCAAAATTTTTTTTCTGAGGTAGGGTCTCAATGTAGCCCAGGCTGACCTGGAATTCACTATATAGTCTCAGGATGGCATCAAACTCACATTGATCTTCCTACCTCAACCTTCCAAGGACTGGGATTAAAGGCATGCCCACCATGCCAGACTTGTTTTAAATTTTAAACAATTATTTTGCAGTGCTGGAGATTTAGTACATGGTCGTCCATATTCTAGCAGGCACTCTTCCACTGAGCCACACCTAACCCAGAAACTGCCTTTTTGTTTATCTTATTTTGCAGGGTCTCATTCTAGCCAAGACTAACCTGGAACTCATTCTGTAGCACCAGGGTAGCCTTGAACTCATGGAGATCCATCTACCTCAGCTTTCAGAGTGCTGGAATTAAAGTGTCTGTGTAAAAATTGCCGTTTTAAAAATAGATAGGCAGACATCAAGGGTTTTAGATACATGTAGATTGGGGCTGGGGAGGAAGTTAAAGGCCCTGGTAAGAGCCCCTAGTGCACACATATACACAAATAAATGAAAGAAACATGTTGGATGAGTCCCATTCTCTAGGATCAGAGAGCAGAATTTTAAGGAATTCTGGCCACAGCATTATTATACACACAGAGTCCTTTTATAACAGAGATTACATGCTAATGAAGTATTTAGGGTTAGAAGTCTTGGTTTCCTGATGTCTAAATTCAGATAGTCTATGAGAGAAAAAAGGTGTGTGTGTGTGTGTGTGTGTGTGTGTGTGTGTGTGTGTGTGTGTGTGTGTGTGTATCTCAGGAAGAATGGAAGGGTATATAGATTATTGATTCATCAAAGTGATCACTGTTGTTTGAATTTTTCTGTATCTTTGAAGTTTTACACAGGCAAGGGGCATAAAAGTAAGACTGCTTCCTAGTTTGTTTTAAATCTGGGTCCCTGCACACTTAGAAAGCAACAAGTTGACTACCACTTGTACCTGTGGAATCTTGGCCTGCATCCTTCTTGAAGATCACACTCCAGAAAGATGCAAACACTTGGCTTTTTGTAGTTGAAAATGTAAAGAAACTTCCAATAGTCAGATTGATACAGCATAAATTGGAACTAAATGACTAAAAGATCGTGTTTTCAGTGTGTCTAGTAGTATGTAGCAGAAATGGTTACTGCTCAAAAGAAATTGATGTGGGATTTTTGGAGTGCTGGAGGGTTTCCCTCTTGGCCTGTGAATCCCAACTTTTAGATCCTTGTTCATTTTATCAAAAAATTTGAGGAAATGGACTCAGTTAAATTATTAATTGTGTGGTTTATTTGGGGGAAATTAATATCCAGGAAAAGGCTTGAACGGGTATACACATATGGAAATTTAAAAGGACACACAGGCACACACACCTGGGGCATGAGGGTTTAAGCCTGGCACCCACACAGAGATCCCATGCCAAAGACTTAAAGGGACACCCACACACATGCAGGCAGTGGGGCATGAGGGTGTAGAGGAAGTGGAGCAGGAGGGTATAAGGCTTTCTCCTTCACATTAGAAAAAAAGAAGTTAAGAGATCAGTTAGTAAAGGTCCCAGAGCTCAGAAGTGAGTTAGCTAAACAAAAAGGAAGAAATCCTCCCCACCCTACTACCACCAATCCTATTCAGGCTGAGATGTGGGAAGGCCTTATGGAGTCCCTGAGGTTCAGGAATCAAGAGGAGACATGAGCTGCCAAGCCCCTCGCAAACCTCTCTTCTAGCTCATTAGGATCGGCTTTACCTTAAAGCTCTGGTGAGTTAGGGGGAGAGCTGATTGGTTGTTTTGGACTCAAGGGGCTGGCCCAAGAGTGGACACCCTACCTAGGTGTGCCAGATTGGGGAAGAAGTATGGGGCCCTGTCACCGAGAGATGAGACTGGACCAGACAATGCTGAATTCCAGTTTTGTCAAGGCAGACCTGGTGATATCTCCTTGTCCCCCCACTTCAGGCCTTTCCCTAGCTGACTACATACCCCCCCAAAAAAAACCCACCTTGTTCCTATATCTCCCTCAAAATAGCCACAGTGCTCGAAACATTGTTGACACAGTAACTTCCATGAACATTCTAAAATCTCCTTTAGTAATGGCTTATCCTCTCTGTCCTCCTCTTTTCTAGTGTCACACTTCTAAGTATTCTAGAAAGCATTTATGGGCATTGAAAGAGTACAGTTTTTTAAAATGTAACTATTTTTGCTTGGACAGAGGAAGAATAAGAAACTAGGCTTTTCTAAATTTTTGTTGTTGTTGTTGTTGTTGTTGTTGTTTGGTGCTGGAGACCAAACCCAAGGCCTTATAATTGCTAGGCAAGTAAGTATTCTATCACTGAGCTAAATTACCAACTATTTATTTATTTATTTATTTATTTATTTATTTATTTATTTATTTATGAGAGTGGGAAAAAGAGGCAGATAGAGTGGGTATGCCAGGGTATCCAGCCACTGAAAACAAACTCCAGACAAATGGCGTACCTTGTGCATCTGGCTTTATGTGGGTCCTAGGAAATCAAACTCCAGTCCTTCTGCTTTGCAGGCAATGTCTTAACTGCTAAGCCATCCTCCATCCCTAAATCACCGACTTTTCATATTTGGGTTTTTAAAAAATTTTTTTTTATTGAAAACTTCTGTACAACAGACAATATACCATGATCATAATCCCCTCCCACCTCCTTCCCTTTTTCCCCTCCCAAATCCCCCTTGCACTGAATCTCTTCTTCTTTCCAACTCGTTTCTCTTCTATTTTTGGTGTCATTTTCCCCCTGCTGTTCTATAGGTCTTGTGTAGGTAGTTCCAGCCACTGTGAGGTCATGAGTACTACAGTCACTTTGTGTCTCAAGACAGTATTGCAAAGCACTCCTCTTCTTTTGGCTCTTACATTCTTTTCACCACCACCTTTCACAATGGTCCCTGAGCCTTGGGTGTGATAGAGATGTCTCACTTGGTGCTGAACATTCCATGGTCACTTCTTCTTAGCAAGTTGGTAAGTTTTGAGTCTCCCCAGTGGTCACTGCCATCTGAAAAGAGAAACTTCTCGAACCAAATGTGACAGTAGCATTAATATGGGCATAAACATAAGTATTTAGAGGGCAGTTTGGTGGGTATAATATGTCCATTTAGCCTGACAACAGTAGTAGTTTTCCCCCTAGGGCTTAGGACCTCCCCAGCCATGGGCTTTTGATTAGGTTTTTAGTACCAGGCAGGATTTCTCTCCTGTGGAGCAGGCCATTGCACCAGTTGGCACATTTGACCTGCCTGGCCAGGTGTGAAGTTTACAGGGACCACTTCTGGTTATTAATACAGTTGATGGCTATTCTCCCTCAACAGGCTACATAGCTCTTTCCAGCATCCTGACAGCTAATCAACAGGGAGGAGGCTTCCAGCTCAGCTCCAGCTTGATTTCTTGGTGACCTGCAGCCCAAGCATGTGGTGTCTTCAGCAGTAGGGTCTTACCATCTAGTTCTGATGGGCAGCTAAGAGCCTTGGCAATAGCCTGTAGTGTTTGGGGAATATCAGGGACCTCCTTGACCAACAACTTGCTAGAAGAAATCCCACTTCTGACGGGAATTTTCTTGTAACGGTCTGTGGCTTCTGGGCATAGCATTATCCACCCCTACAGAGTACTTCTGCCCAAACTCACATGTTTTTCCTTAAAATTTTTTTTTATGTTATTTATTTGCTTGGAGTGGGCGAAATGGACACTCCAGGGCCTCTAGGTGCTGCAAAGGAACTCCAGATACATACACCAATTCGTGAATCTGGCTTTTTATGTGGGTACTGAAGAATTGAACCCTGGCCGTTAGACTTTGCAGGCAAACGCCTTAACCGCCAAGCCATGTCTCCAGCATTCTCACATCTTTTAAAAAGAGAAATAAGTCTATATTTTGTGTTTGCTTTATCATCTTTACTGTGGAGAGTTAGTGAGGGAGACCTTTTTATTTTCTGGCACGCTCACATCTAGTGCCTTCGTAGGGGCTGGAACCAGCCCTGGAACTCCTTAGTCTGGCTAAATGAAGAATAGAGAGAATAGAAAGGGGACAGGAGTGGTCTTCTGTTCTGAGCTTCAAGAGAGTGGTTCTAAAAGTGGTTAGATTTATAGTTAACTAGAGAGGAAAGGAGAAGCTAGCGATTCCTGGGCTTTCCTGTTGAAATAATCGATTCATGAGAGCAAATCAGGGCTGCAGTGAAAAGCTGCAGTCATGTTTGAGCAGGAGTGTGTGCAGAATCCTCCACTCTCCATCCAGCACAGGTTGCAGCTTGTGTAAGATACTTCAGGACTGAGCTGTGAGCATATCACTTAATATAGTCACGCGTTACTGTCAAGGTACTAGACTGTGTGTTAGTTGACAAACTCCAAATTTCATTTACCACAAGAACGAGTAATGCATTATTTTCCTCTTAGAATAATTTTAGCTTGTACAAGGGCTACATACTTCTGAGCCCTTACCTCTCACCTCCACCTTCTTAAATTTATTATGTGAACATTGTCTCTTTTGCTTGTCTTTATATTGTTACTTTAGAGTGACTTTATTGTGGATGTAATGCCCTAGTTTTCTTTGTTTATTACTACCTGCAGTGTCATCATTGTAGTGTGGGGGTTTCCGTCCACTCGTACCCCCCTTTTCTCCATTCTCTACTCAGTTAGGACCACTGTGTTTAATGAAACTCCATTTCTGTTGTGACTTATATTATGAGCACCTAGTCATACAGTGGTAGAATGAAAAGCCACTTGGGATTACTCAGAGGTTGTTTTCAGACAACACCACATCTAGCCCACCATACATCGGGTGTAGTTCATACTCAGAAGCCAGCACAGAGACAGACACGGAAAGTTAAATTCTGGTACTGGCTTTTAAAAGGCCTGATCTCCCCCCCTCCCATCACCACCACAAAGTACTGTCACATTTTTATAGGTATGTTTTTTTTTTTTTTGGAAGTCTTTGGGAAGATGTAGAAAGCTAAATTCTCTCTCTAACTTTTTTCTTTTTCTTTCCTTTTTTCTTTGTTTTTTTGAGGTAGGGTCTTGTTGTAGCTCAGGCTAAACTGGAACTCACTTTGTAGTTACAGGCCAGCCTCAAACTCACAGTGATACTCCTACCTCTGCCTCCCAAGTGATGGGATTAAAGACTTGTGCCAACACACCTAGCCATGCATATATATATTTGTTTGCTTACAAACAGAGATAGAAGAGAGACGAGAGAGACAGAGACAGACAGAATGGGCATCAGGGCCTCCAGCTGCTGCAAACGAACCCAGATGCATCCTCCACTTTGTGTATCTGGCTTTGTGGGTACTAGGGACTTGATCCAGGGTTGTCAAGCTTTGCAGGCAAGCGCCTTAACGTCTAAGCCATCTCTGCAGCCTCCCGCCCTATATTTTTAATTGTAGGGAAAATTTCAAATTATTTCCTCTAGCTTTGGTCAAGGACTCTGGAAGCCGAGGATTGTGCAACTTTGAGATACTGGCAGCAATGTGTAATTGTACTTTGCTCTTTATAATTTTGGCCTTTGTTTATTCTACTCAGAAATTCAGTCCTGGGTCTGTAATTGAGCCTGTTCCTTCCCTGAGTTTTAAGATCTTATTGACTCTTATGAAGACTTGACTATTAGGGTAAAGAACTTCAGGTTTAAGTTAGACTTCCTCATGCTGACACCTGCAAGCTTCCTGAGAATCAATATTATAAGAAAGAAAAATTATAGTGAGCTGCTTCCTCCATGGTATACTTACATTCACTATTCTGGGACAAAGCCTTCTGACTTTTATGCCTCACATGTATCAACTTAGCTAAACCTTTATTTCTAACTATAAGAAAAAAATAGCAGTTATGAAGAGACCCCACAGATTGAATGAGTGGAAAGAAGCTGAACAATCAGACCTCTTCACCTCCCTACCTCTACTACAACAGCTAATGCAAGAAAATAGGAGATAGGTTGTGAAACTTTCTGTTATTATTCTCAACCAATGAGATTTGAAATGATATTTCTATAAAACCAGACTGTTCTCATTAACTTCACAGTAAAGGAAGACCTTTAGTTCCCTGTAAGGCCACATGCTCTATCTTTATTTCCTGTTTCCCTCCAGCTGCTTTGAGGCTCCTTGCTTATCCCCAAATGTCAGGCTTGCTCCTGACTTAGACCTTTGTAACACTGTTCTCTCTGCCTGGAAAGCTCTTGGATGGCCAGACAGATAACTTCTTTACCTTCTTCTGGAGCCTAGAACAGTATCTGGCACATGGCAAATATACAACAAATAGTTTTGGAGAGGGCCTAAAGGTATAGCTTAATGGTAGAACTGCCTAGCATGCATAATGCTCTCTGTTTAAGCCTCAATACCTTCCAAAACAAATCAAACCAAACAGAGTGAAACAAGAGTCTACAAATAAATTCAGTACAGGAGATGGATAGGAGAGTGGACTTGGTAAGAAGGCAAAATAGTAAATTAAAAGAAACAAATTCTCCTGTAGCAGAGAGATGGGAAATAATGAGAAAAAATAAGCATGAAGAATAGATTTGAGATTTATTATCTGTGTAATAAGAGTTTTAGAAGAAAGGTAGAAATCAAATAAGTAACAAAAGAAAAAATTTTTAGCTCAAAAAGTCTCAGATCTCGAGAAAATTTATACTGTCATGCAATACTTGTTGATGAGAGAAGAATCATTCTATTGCTAAACATTTTAAGTTCTCAAGTAAAAATTCCTCACACTTTTCACTAGTCCCCAACAATAGGCCAAAGAGTTACTTATAAAAGAATAAGAATCAGGTACATATTATAGTTTTGTTCTTCAACAGCTCTAGATGGTAGAGGAGACTAGAACTTTGTACAGTTCTGAGAGTATGAGACTACAACACTAGAACTTGTACTAAGGAAAAGAATCATTTCAGTGTGAAGATAAAGGAAAACATTTTATGGACTCACAGAATGTGCTATAATTATAACATAAATATCGCCTTCTTGGAAAATTTTGCATAAGGATATGTTCCAACAAGATTTGTCAGAATTAAAGAATCGATAAAATAAACAAAACTAAAAGTAGATTCAATGAAAAGATCAACAAACTTAACAAATTGCTAGCTATACTAACAGAAAAAAGAGAAGGTTATAAGTAGTCTACCTAGTAATATTAAAGAAGGAAATGAAAAACACTATTGGAACAATAGACATATACCACCATTGTTTACAGGTAACATGATTGTCTACCTAGAGAAACAGGAAAATCAATGCATGTAACAACTAATAGTAGTCATATATCCATCCATATGGATAAAATCAAACTAAAAGTTTTCTTTAATGAGCAGTACCCTCTGAGAAAAGGGTGATGGAAAGAACCATCCAGTCATCAGGGCTAGAGCCATAACTCAGGGGTAAAGCATCTGCTTGGGTCCTGGGTTCAGTACTTAGCACTTGAAAAAAAAAAAGTGTCTAGTCACAAAAGAAAGCTTTTTTAATATTTTATTTTATTTATTTGCAAGGAGGGGGGAGAAAATGGGTACAGCCTCTAGCTGCTGCAAACGAACTCCAGATGCATTCACCACTTTATCATATGGTTTTACATGGGTACTAGGGAATCGACCTAGGTCTTTAGGCTTGGTAGGCAAGCACCTTAACCACCAAGCCATCTCTCCAGCCTAAAATAAAGCTTTTTAAAGCTAGAAATAAACAGGAAATATGTAATAGCTGTACTTTTTGTCTTTCATGTTGAATGAATGATAGAAACCCTCTTTCTGTGTTGGAAGATTTCATTTTGAAAAAATTCAAGTATAATGATATTTTATTTGTGAAAATGTCATAAATAAAAAGGTAACACATATGCAAAAAGTTAATTCTCTTGACGGTTTATAAACTTACTATAAAATCATTCAAGATTCCCAGCAGATATTTTTTGGGGAACGTGACAGATTGATTCTAAAGTTCACACAAATATTGCTAAGGAAACTTCGAAAAAGAATAAAGGGGGATGCCATATTTCTGGTTCAGACTAGTAATGCAGTGGCCCATGGAACAATGCTACCTGTACGTACTACAGGTTCTTCCAACTCAGTGTGTCCCAAACTTCCCCTGATTTTCCTTCTGACTGTAGATCTTACCCCTGTCTGCTATAAAAATCAGGTCAGAACCCTGGTAGTTATGTTGAACTCTGAAAACTGTCCTCAGTTTTTCCTTTTCGTTCACCTCTAAAATTAAGTCATCTGTTGTTGCTGCCACTCTTCCCGTTTGTTAGCTTTTCAGTGGATCTTTTCAGGGCTGGGGAGATGCCTCAGTGGGTAAAACACTTGCTGCACCAGCATGAGGACTCAAGAGTCCACACAAAACCAGACTTAGTAGTTCACCTCTAACACCCCAATTGCCTGTGGCGAGCTGCGAGGTGGATTCAGGCGAATCCCCAGAAGCTTGTGGACCAGCCAGCCTGCTGCATGCAGTGGCAAGCCTCAAAGTTGAGAGCAGGGACCCATACTGAGGGTTGTCCTCTGACCTCCACACACACGTGAGCCTGTATAGACAGTTTTTTTTTTAACCTACCTTTCCAAAATTATTACTGTGGTCTGAAGAGATGGTTCAGCCATTAAGGCACTTGCCTGCAAAGCCTAATAAACTGTGTCTGATTCCCCAGTACCCATGTAAAGCCAAATGCACAAAGTGTTCATGTATCTGGAGTTCATTTACAATGGCTGGAGGTTCTGGCACTCCAATTCTCTCATTCTCTCTCTCTCTCTCCCTTTCCTTCTCTCTCTCTCCCTTCTTCCCTCCTTCCCTCCCCTTCCCTCCCCTCCCCCTTCCTCCCTCCCTCCCTCCCCTCTTCCCTCTCTTTCTCTCTCTGCTTGAAAATAAATTTAAAAATACAAATTATTACTCAATTTCACAACATCCGTATCTCTTACTTGGCTTAGTAAAAGTATCTTTTTTTGCCTCCTGTCACCACCCTTATAATTACTGTAGCTACAGTAAATCTTCAAAAATGCAAATGGGAATTATGACTTCTCAGTCTTTCCTTTGCTCTTAAAACCAAGACCAGGGCTAGAGAGATGGCTCAGTGGTTAAGGTACTTGCCTCCAGTGCCTAAGGTCCCTGGTTCAATTCCCCAGTACCCACATATGCCAGACCCACAAGGTGGTGCTCTCTCTCCCCCCTCTCTGTATCTCTCTGCTTGAAAATGAATAAATAAAAATATTTTTTAAAAAACCAAGACCAATGTCTCAGTGTGGCCAGAATGATACATACCTTCTTTCTCCAGCCTCCTTTATTCTGTTCTCTCTCTTATTTCAAGCTCTAGTCATTTTTCAGACCTCTCTTAGTAGCTAAGTGGATGCTGTTCTTTGTGTGCCTTCCTTCTGAGGCATTATTTCCCTCCCACCTTAGTGAACTACACATCCTTTTGGTCTTAGTGTGGAAACTGTTTCCTCCTTGAGGCTTTTCTTTATCTCAAGGTCAGATTAGGTCTGAATGTTCATTAGTGTGCCCTCTTCCCTTTAACAAGTCTTATAGTATATTACAATTATTTATCTTTCCCTGGTGCTAGCTTTTAAACTCCGGGAAATCCAAGACTTTGTGTGCTTATCCAAGGGGATATTCTGTATGTCTGACACCATGTAAGGTACTTAGTAAGTGCATGCAATCAATAAATTAGTTGCTATAATCAAAACATGCCAGGAAGTTATTGGTGAAAGAGTATAGTTTTAACAAGGAACAGACAGCTGAGCTGAACAAAACAAACCTAAAAGTCAAACTTTCATAAGAACAATTGGCTTATGTACTTTAGGAAAAATATCAAATGAGATTGTGCATCAGGACTTTTGATTGTAAATTATAAACTCAACTCAAACCAGCTTAAGCCACAAAGGAAAATTTATTAGTAGGATATTCAGGTGTCAGAGGAAGGAGAAAATAACTGCACGATATCCATCTAGATTTCAGGGCACATCACACCTCCTTAGCCCTCACAGTTCATTTTCTCATACGGTAAAGTAATTGTGTAGCAGAGGTCCAGGCTTTGTTGCCTTTGGAAGAGTAAATGCTGTGTCCTTCCTTCTGTATTGAAGATCCCGAGGGAAGTACTTGAATTTGTGTGGCCTGGCTTAGATACCTACCATCTTCATCCAAGGCTTAGAGCAACCACTGTGTCCAGACACAGGCTAATGTGAGACTCGAACACAGGACACATTTTGCTTTCTGTGGGGACATGTATGTGTGTCTCTTTTCTCCAAAAAGATAGATAGCACATCCATCATCATAGGAGCTTTGTGATGAGCCAGGCAGTCACTCTTAACCTCTATCTGGTATCATTCTCAAAAATAAAATGGATTAGAGATTTCATATAAAATTATTGAAAAACTTAAAAGAAAATGAAGTTTTTTGTTATTTTTATTGTGGAGGTTGAAGATCTTTTTTACATGATATGAAAACCAAATATCATACAAGAAAGACAATAATAAAATAAGAGGATTTAAAAAACAAAAACAAAACTCTTTACAGTAAAAGCAGTAAAAACAAAATCACAAGAATGATAAAATATCTTAAAAAATGTTTTCACACATCACTGGTTTTTTTTTTTTTTTTTTTTTTTTTTTTTTTTTTTCGAGGTAGGGTCTCACTCTAGCCCAGGCTGACCTGGAATTCACTATGGAGTCTCAGGGTGGCCTTGAACTCACATCGATCCTCCTACCTCTGCCTCCCTAGTGCTGGGATTAAAGGCGTGCGCCACCACGCCCGGCACATCACTGGTTTTATATGTAAGAGTTCCTATCTCAAAGAATGAGATGAAGGGGCTGGGGATGTAACTTAGTTGGTAGAGTGCTTGCCTAGCATGCATGAAGCTTAGTGTTGGATTACAGCACCACACAAATTGGGCCTGGTGGTACATTCCTGTAATCCCTGTACTTGGTGGAGAGATCAGAACTTCAGGCTCAGCTTCAGCTACATAGAAAGTTTGAGGCCATCCTGGGATATATAAGACCCTGGCTCAAGGGGAGAAGGGGGTGGGGGGAGAAAGGGAGGGAGGGAAGGATGAAAGGAAAGAAGGTGAGTTTCCCAAGGACAATGGGAACATTAATAAGTAATTCACAAAGAAGTAAAAGTGTTAGCCTATGTCACAGAAATGGACAATGACTATATGAAAGATGAGCAGCCTTACATAATGAGAGAAAAGAGATTTAGGGCTACAGAGATTTCTCAGTGGTTAGAGGCACTTGCTTACAAAGCCTGACAACCCAGGTTCAAGTCTCCAGTACCCATGTAAAACCAAATGAACAAAGTAGAGCATGCATCTGGAATTCTTCTCCAGTGGCAAGAGGCCCTGGTTCACCTATTTCTCTCTCC